>MU186311.1:41642-90878 GCA_016904865.1 Pissodes strobi | reverse complement strand
ATCAGTATAGGAAGGGGTGGCCCCAGCGGGCCTCGCAGTTAGACCACTAATTGAACCCATTGTGCCCCTAGCTTTAGAGAATCTCCAGGATGCCGGTCTACCTTAAGAAAGCCCGCGTCTCTTCTAGACTAACACGACACACTGAATCTGGCTCGATTAGCGTTGTGCCAAAGATTATAAGCCTTGGCCACGTGAAGGCGGATCATTTCGAAAGTAGATGGTATGGGGTCTCATCGCCCTTCATGCACCTTCAACACTCTCTCTCCTCTGTAATTCTTAGCAGAGTCAGGTGCCGCCTAAATCTACTGTGCCTTGTGTAGAATCCTACCAGCGCCCTGCATTCCTTCTTTGGTGAGCCGCTTCGCTGGTCCATCTACCATGAGCCTCGTCTGTCTCATCCCCGAATCCGTCTGCCATACCTCTTGAGCCTCCATCGTCCATCCAGGTCTCCAAAGCCTTTTCGCGAAGACGCAGGACGATCCCCACACAGAGCTCAGGCCCTATGCATCTACGCGCGGACCTTTCACTGACAAAGGCGTCCTCGGCCTCGTTTCACGGTACACTCGAGTGTCCCGGTATCCAGACCAGCGTAACCTTTTTGTGCTTTGCAAGTTCAACAGGCGCTCCTGCACTCCCTCACCAACAAGGAGCGCGTGTAGACCGACTTCAGCGCCATGAGTGCGACAACGACTCCCAGACCCCCATCATGATCACGAAAATTTCCGCTTGGAAAACCCTAGTGTGCTAGTCCAGTGGGGTTGAAAATTCCCCCCCTCCCTACGGCCTCACAGTACGCACCAGCTCCATACAATGGTCACATTCTAGACCCGTCTATAAATCAGAATAGTCCATCCCAGGATCCCATCCTTCCCTCCGTCGTTTCATGTATCAGACACTTTAAGTCGCCAGTTATTATAAACAATTTTATTGATACAGTGGCAAGGGAAGATTTGAGTGTTTGTTTTTAACAGGGGCAAACTGCATATGAAATGCTACTTTATTTTTCCAACAGATTGTTCATGTACTACCAGAAGAGTATTATTTTTTTGATATTTTCAAAACCTAAGAAATTCAAATTGTCTTTTATTATTTAATACTTAATCGAAAATGAAAAAATACACAAAAAAAGTAATTACGACGCTAAAAGACATTATTTTGATACCAAAATATTAACATCAGAAAACAAGTCATCTGTGGCTTGAAATATAATTAGAGTGAGACTTCCAAACAGTAAACTTACGGATGCAGATACTGTTATTAAATTCATAGAATCCTCCAGAGTTGAATGACAATTATTACACAGAAAAGTAGTAAGTACTATTCTAAAAAAATTTCGAGAGAAAATTGTAAAGGATTTCATGATATTCCTTGTTCATTGTTGTGTGATGCAATAGAGTGTTTGATGGTTTCTCTGGCAACATTGATAAATAAATCATTTCATGATGGTTTATTTCTTACTTGATTAAAACATATCTATAATTGTTCCTATACATAAAAAAGGATCAGTTGAACACATTTCTAATATTATAGGGGTATTTCCTTGCTCTTCGTATTCTCTAAGGTTCACGAAAACGCATTTTGTGACAACTTTGGCAAAAAGAAAATAGTTAATTCATCTCAATTTGGTTTTCAAGGGAGGCGTTCTACAGAACTTGCCTTGTATAACTTGGATGGGATAAATAAGAAGCTGTTTATTAATTTTGACCTTTTTTGTGCTTTCGACATTATAAGGCATGACTTGTTATTTTTAAAATAGAAGTCACTGGGTATTAAAACTAAATCACTACAGTGGTTAAAAACTTACCAACAAAACAGAGTACAGAAAGTTAAGTTTGGTGGTTCGGGTTCGGGTGTTCTCCAAGGAAGCACCTTGAGACCATTTATCCTGTTCATTAATGACCTTGAGGAATCAAAATTTGCAGATGACATTAGTATTGTCATATTGGGGCGAGATATTGAGAACCTCTCGGGTAAAGCTGGTGCATGCGCATACCAAATGAAGAATGATTGCAAAAAATATTTAGCCCTAAATGCCTCAAAACACTGAAATGATCTTATTTTCGTCAAGCTCTGTAGACATTAGTAATTATGCTTCTGTAAATAGCACCTTAATTATTGAACAAAAATTTTAAAAAATGCTTGGGCGTATATTTGGACTCTCATCTAAAATGAATTGAGCATATTGGATAAATATTCATCCATTTTCGAGCATAATCTAATAAAAGCGATACATAAACCTGAAGCACTGATGAGACACCTGATGATATTTGTTGTTTAACCCTGTCGTGAAACGTCACACGAAAACAGTGGTTCGGCCGTCATTTTTCTTTTTAAAATTATGTGTACCTTTTTCCAAAAATGCAGTTTTGTGAAATTTTGAATATGACCATTGTTTGTTTTTTGTCGATATGCTTCTCGTTTTTACTTAAAAGTAACCCTGTTGAGGGCTTAGGCCGAAAGCGCTCTGCGACGTTTTTATAAGAAGAAGTCCTGTTTTGGATTAAAAGTTTTGCATCGAATACAAAAAGTTTTTCATTTAGTATGATTCGACCTTATATTTAGTGCCATTTTTGACCTTCTTCTGCCTATATTTTAAGCAGCTTCTGAACAATTGTAGTGCCGGTTTCATCAGCATACTAATTTAGTAGGTGGAAATTAATATTTGTTAATTACAGTGGCCAAGTTTCTGTTTCTATTTCTCGATATAAAGTTAAACACATAGACACGATTAATACTAGTTTAGCATCTGTCTTTTCCAAAGAAATTCTTAGATTTTTTCAAGGAATCCCCTGACCTATGCTTTACCTGCAGCCTGATTATTTTGTGAAAAGGGATTGGGACGTGTGTTGTATTCTTTTGCATAAGTAAACGTACATCGTTTCATTTCAGCATGCAATATTCCATAATAAGGCTTAGAAAGTATAACAACTTGATTGGCTTTTAATGCTGCTTCCGCTTGTTCAGAAGACCACGATGTTTTCACTGTATTTCTATTGTATTTACTTAGTATCTGTAATTCAAAATAAGCAATTATGCTTCATATGGCCAAAATAAATATCTGTTGGAGGCAAATAATTTAAGTACTTACCTCCAAAAGTTCCTTCCTGTTACATCAACTAAGGACAAATAATGACGTTTAGACCTGTGAGAACACACTTGCGCATTGTAGGGTCACAGACATGTAGAAATGCTCTAATAGATAGCAACATGTGTTTTAAAACATAAAGGTGTGCTTACAAGAGAAAAATCTATCGGCTGGTATTACCCGCATGGCCGGAATTCCCCACCTTTACTCTATATTCAACTCTTTTTTACTATTTTCACGGTCCATTCTCTCTTTAAAAAGACTCCCTTGAAAAGCTATACCCTTAACCTTTTCCACAAATTTTGCTTCCTTCTCAATAGCCCACTGCCTTAGCCACTGAGCCATCAATTCTACCTAATTTATTTCGCTGTCAAATTTCTGAATCGAACTAATAATATTATACTTATGAACCTTTCTGAAAATATCTTAGGATTGTAGTCTCTATCATATCCAACATGAACACTACCATGGCAGAAGTTACGTTTCACCACCGGATATTAGTGAAGATCTTGTATAACTGTTTTATTCATTTGAATAATACTCCAGGTAATATTTAAGTTCTGTATTCATCTTTAGAGAGATTATGTAAGATCGTTACGTTACATAGCTTATATTCTTATTAACTACCTATATTAATTATTACTTAAGATTCTCGCTATGATTATCATTATATTATGTTGTATAATACTGCTTATACTAATTAATACCGATTGGTCCTCAGTCTTCTAATCTCCTATATATATATATATCGAGTTGATGTAGGTTCAAGACTTGTATATATTATTATAATAACAGTGCAAGGTCGTCAAGGTTAAGTCATCCTTGCTGTCTGCGTTTGGTAGCGCGTTCGTTGAATTGAAACAATAATATTACGTGTACCAGGTAATATAAATAACATTCGCTTAAACCTCGAACCGGACGGATTACCTTCACTGATCTAGTTTCTGAAATACGGAGTGTTTTATTGATACCCTACATTCTTAAAAAGCGAGTTACGCAAAAGGCATCAGGATTGGATGGAGTACCTGCTATCATGTTAAAGAACTGCGCCAATGTACTAACACCCATTTTTCCATACCTCTTTCTCTGTCTTACCGAATGTTTTACAGATACTTTCACGGCAGATGTTCCCAGGATTTTGCCCGCCTCATCCCGCCCCTGGCAATGCCTATCAGACAGCTATGACAGACGGCAAGAGCGCCCCAGTTCGTCATACAACTGGAAACACCTAAAACATCGGTTTACAAGAACTCCTTTGTCTGACGCACTGCATCACTCTGGAACTCACTCCCAGGATAAATGTTTCCCCCTAATTACAACCTACAAATATTTAAAAACCGTGTCAATCAACATCTTCGCACACACACCGCTCGTCGAGCGCCATGCATAGGTTATCCCTTTAGTGTGTGTGCCACCGCCATAAAAAACGAAGGGGATTTACCCATCTTCTTGGAAAATCGCTCGAGTGAAACCTGTTCCAAAAAAAGACATGAAAACCACGCCGTCAAACTATCGCCCAATTGCCCTACTTCCAATAATCTCTAAAGTCATGGAACTTATGAGCAGTCAGCAGCTATCCAAGTACCTCGAGACCAACAGAATAATTAGCGATAACCAGTACGGCTTCCGCAAACAGAAATCGACAGGAGTTATATTGCCGTATGCCACTCATATATGCAGGAGGGCAATTGAGAACTACGGAGAATCTCAAGCGATTGCGCTGGATATTTTGAAGAAATTCGGCAGAGTTTGATATGACGGATTGCTCAACAAACTGCTGCCCTTGGACTGCCAGCATCTCTCTGCAGCTGGCTCGCCAGTTTCCTTAAGAACCGACCTCTGGACGTTGCATTTGCTGGACACATCTCAGACACAATCACCATTAATGCGGGAGGGCCTCAGGGCGCAATGCTTTCACCAACTGTGATTCTCATCTGTATTGATGACATGCTAACCGAAACCAATAATCTCGTTTACAGTTTTGTAGATGACAGTACCCTTGCCCCCCAATTTAGATCAGAAAACCCTTTACCAGCGGCTAAGTCTTATCATAGCAAACAAGAGCATATTACAAAAAATAATCAAGATCTGGAGAAAGCTCGAGCTTGGGGCGACAGAAATTTGGTTCAATTCAATGCACGTTTACCAAGAAAGCCAATAAGGCGAGCCCTGACATCATTATGGCAGGATCGATCATCCCTTCATCCTCGTCAATCAGACTAATGGGTGTCTCGGTCAGCAGCAATATGTCGTGGCATGACCACGTTACTAACATCACAAAATGACACTATTTCGAAACAAAGACTATATAGACGGCAGCAACTGCTCTTACTCTGCAAAGCGCAAATAAGACCGTGCTTAGAATATTGCTCACACATCTGGGATGCTCCACATAAACATGTGCATCTCGTCGGCGACCCGGATTAGACTCGGGATCTGAATAGTCTGGAACACCGCAGACATGTGACCGAGATCTCCCTGCTCTACAGATATTTTCATGGCAGAGGGTCCCAGGATTTAGCCTGCATCCTGGCAACGCTTGTCAGACAGTCACGACAGACGGCAAGAGCACACCCGTTCGTCGTACAACTGGAAACACCTAGAATGTTGCTTTACAAGGACTCCTTTGTCTGGCGCACTGCATCGCTGTGGAACTCACTCCCACGACATCTGTTTTCCCCTAATTACAACCTACAACTATTCAAGAACAATCAACATCTTCGCATACACACCGTTCGTCGTGTGCCATAGGATCTCCCTTTAGTGTGTGTGCCACTGCAATAAAAAAAAAAGTCTTACAATCGCATAAATGCACTTGACGTTCTTTGTACCTAGGCCGGCATCAAATGCCTTCATTTAGATAATCAACAATGTAGTCATTTAACTAGAGACAAAATAATGTCGTTATCAAATTAGAGAAAATAATTGTGTCAATTTATTTGCCATAGCGAGATGATAAAACCAAGTGATCTGCAGTTATATTGAGCAATAAAAAAGAGAAGAAAGCATATATTGAATGTTGAGGCAGTATGAGGAAAGTAATGACTTTAATTCGCCATATAAACTTACCACCTACCAGCCATCATACGTGTCTTATACTGAAATAAAAAAACCGTTTAATGATGACGGCGTTCTGCTTTAATTATATGGCTTGATTATTTTGCTTCAGGATAAACTTAACCTACGTTGTGAACTAATGAGTCTTATTTTCTCTTCTGCTTTGAATACAGTCTTATTATTCACTGCATGTCGCCTTAGGCTATTTATTTTAAATTAGCTTCTACAAATACAGTATGCAACAATCCACATAGGTGTTGATATTTAGTTGTCGAGTTTCCCTTTTTCTCATTGAAAAATCTGACTGTTTCACTAAACGAAACGTCAAGTTTTGTTTTGTTCTTATTTGTATAATAATAATAATAATATTTTGTATTCATTTATATTGAGTTTTGCATCTTATTTTTAATTGTAATTTAATTTTTTTTTATTACTTGGTTATTGTATTCGAATGTTAGCTGAGAAGCAGTATATTCCAGACATAAAAAAATTGTTAAGAAAACTATGGTTCAGCTTAAAACGTACTAAAGAAACATTAATAACTACTCTTGAAAAGTATATACATCCTTTACATGCCGAGCGAAAAATACAACTTTCGCACGGCAAGTAAAAAGTCTCCTACGTTATGTAAAAAGATAGAACCTTTAAGATAACTTTTTATTTCAAATATATAAATCGTAAAATATTAAAGTTCTTGCAGTCCTAGAAAAAGAGTGTGCATCACGTGGGAAAACCTCTTTTCGCACTGCTATGTAAGTGCGGTTTTCAGCATATACCTACTGAAGATACTCTAACACAGAGAGGATAAGAACACAAGAAGATCTGCAAGCGAGATTAACAACAATGGAATACACTAAATAGATGTAGATAAAAATAGCCGAAAATTTCACAAAAGCCGTAATTACATGAGCTAAAAGATAGAGACAAAAAATCATAGAAAATCGAAGTTTTCTGTTAACAGCATCAAACCAATTTTTGGGAGAAGGACAAGAAAAGACGAAGCATCAAAAAACTTTAAAGGTTTAAACAAACTTGTCAAGACAGAAACACGCAAAGATGTAACAAATCACCATATTGAGATCATAGAGGAAACCATCAGCCAAAGCAAATGATAATTATAAGCTTAGAACTGTCAAGATATATCAATGGAAAAAAATTACAAAAATACGAAATCAAGAAAATGTAATAGTACAAAACATAAAACACTTTAGCCCGTCCATCAAAAAAATTTACACAAATCTGCACAACAAACTTATAATGGGAAAATGTTGGAGCAGAAGAACTAATCTAAAGAAAAAGATGAAATCAAAATAACGTTAAGTCAGTTGGAGAACCACAGATGTCCGGAAGAATATTGTGAACTACTAAAACGCATAAATATACAAATTATGAACAACGCAAGGGATCATAGCAAGCCATCATGAACCTCAAAAGTGCAACAGTAAGCAGGTTTTATTAAATAAAAACTCACGCCATCAGTTCGACAAACTTTGCTTCTCACCCAATCCGCACATGTGCGTAGTTATCGGAGAGTCCTAACGTGCAATCTAATTCCCTAGCTAAAACTGAGTTTCGTAGCACACATGTGCGTAGACTTGAAGTTACCCGCCTAAAGTAGTAAATTCTTTAAAAATTTTATTATTACGCAGTGACAGAGACTTATTTATAAATAATTCAAAGTATACCTCAACCGAAAAAACATGCGTACCTCAGTAATCGGGAACAGTGTAAATGTATTAAGTCTTTGACCAATAGACATTGTTATTGTTTGTAACCGAAGTGTCTTCTTTATCATCTCTTCTCACCTGACATAGAAAATTTCTAGATGATGCAACTGAACTATAATTAAATAAATGCATTCACTAGGAAAAAATTACTGGGGACGGGTACAACTCTGAAGTCACTCTTCCCTTGGGTATGGTATGATATGGTAGGTAGAGGGGTCGCTCAGCATGATTTGCCCTTAAACACGTCGACCACATGTGTATACCCTTCTACTTGACACAAAAATCCCTATCTCTTTCGGGAACGTCAGAATATTTCGAGGGTTGAGCTTTTGTAGATCTCCAGGTACCACAAGGGCATTTTCGAGATGTCTCAACCTTTGACGAGTCAGTGCCTGACATTCGCAGAGTAAGTGCTTTGATGCTTCAGCCATAGTTTGGCAGATTCTGCATTGTTCGTCAGTGGTTTTCACCATTTCCTTGAGGTGGCACCTCCAGGGGCCATGTCCAGTGAGAAGGTCTACGATCAGTTTTATCTATCTTTTTTTCGTTGCTTGAGAAGCTTTTTGGTGTAGTTAAGCGAGTGGCCTGTCTCTGCTCAGGTGCATTGGCCCAATGTGTCTCTTTTCTCCTTTTTTCTCAATTTCTGAGTTCAATCATTACGTTTCCTCTAGTAATGCCACAGAATGGTTCAGGCCCGCAAAATGCAGTATGTGCACAATTCCGCGCGAGCTGGTCCGCGGCTTCGTTGCCTTCCACACTCTCGTGCCCTGGTACCCACATTAGGATGAGTCTGTTTTTGTTTGCCAGTTGATCTGCAGCCATCCGACAATCCCATACTAGCCGGGAGTTGATTCTGCTAGATGCTAGCGGTTTTAAAGCTGCTTGTTTCAGCTTTAAAGAATATAGATGTTTGCACCTTTTAGGTCTTTTTTGGCACATTCAGAGATGGCTAAATTGATAGCATTTAGTTCTGCTTGAAAGAGTGTGGGAGTGTTTCCTAAAGGTGCAGAGATTCGACACCTAGGCCGGTAAACTCCGGATTCCACTCCTTCTTTCATCTTTGATCCATTTGTGCACCATACAAGTGATCTCCTCTCTAGTTGTTTTAGTTTTTTCCTGTAGTATTACGGTCTTCAATTACCACTTCAAAGAAGCGATCAAAATGGGGTTTTGTTTCCATTGTATAGGTTGGTTTGGTCATCGCCTCTATCTGGATGTCTTTCCAAATTTTAAGGTGGCATTTAGTCTTTCTTATGTACACCATGTATTGACAAAGTTGAGTGCACTTTGCATACGTTTTGAGAGAGCGTTGTCATGCTTGCCTCTTATTATTAAAACTAGGTCATCGGCGCCGGCGTAACCTTGGTCTACAAAGCCTGCTTCTGTCAGTCTTACCAGTAGATCGTCAACAACCAAAGACCAAAGCATGGGCGATATGACCACTCCTTGAGGTAATCCCTTTATTATTTTGACTGTGACGACTGTTTCTCCAATGGTCGCGGTGACTTCCAGGCGCTGGTATCATGGATTTTATCAATTTTGCAGTGGTTGGTTCTACTCCTCTGCGAGATGTGGCACGCTGATGGATTCATGTGAAGTGTTGTCAGTGCCTTCTCTATATCGTAGACGAGATTTTGAAGATTATGGGTTGTAGATTTCGATGATTGGTATGCGAATTGTTTTGCATGCAGTGCAGCATTAAAAAGGAACTTGCTTCGGACGATAATCGATAATCTTTCTCATCGTTTAAAGAAGGAAGGAGGTTAAGCTAATTTCCTCTTGTGATCGTCGCCCTCTCTTTGGTATGAACGCTACCTTAACTTTCCTCCAGTTTTTGGGAATGTAGCCCAATGCAAAGCTGGGGGTGAAGATTGATTGAATGTGTGGTAGTATGTGCTCTATACTTTGTTGTAACAAGGCTGGAAAGATTCCATCTACTCCCAGCGATTTATAGGGTTTTAAGCTATGTATCGCCCATCTGATTGTATTTTTTGTAAAGATTTTGTTGGCTAGACCTTTTACCCTTTTTGTAGGCCGCTTGAATGGGCTCGTCTTCTTGTACCAGTTCTTCTTTGGCAATTATACTTGACTCGAGAAAGTGTGTTTCTAAAAGAATACTTAGACTTTTTTCAGGTGTCTCAGCATAGTTGTCTTGGGATATATTCTTTAGTAGGCCGATTTCACTTGAGTGCTCCTTGGATAGCACTTTTTGTAGACGAATGGACGGTGCTAATTCATCTATTCCCTCACAAAATGACCTTAAAGTTCTTCTTTTGGATATCCAAAGCTCTTGGTTATACTCGGATAGTGTTTTATGATAGTTATCCCAATTCCCCAGTTATTTTTCGGCTTCATTGAAGGCTTTCCTCGATTCAGTCTTTAGCCGATTTAGTGTCTTGTTTGACCATGGCATATCCCTTTGAGTTGCCACCTGTTTCACAGGACAGCCTTTTTCGTAAGAGGCTATTTTAGCACTTTCTAAAAGTGTATCGAAGGTACATCAAGTTCCTCAGTAGTTGAAGCGGATAGCAGTTCGCCCTCAAGCTTCGACTTTAGATGCTCTTCGTAGGCAATCCAATTGGTTAGTTTGGGTATTCGGTTGCTAACCATTTTAGTATTTTCAACAGATGTGTCGAAGCGAATGTGCATGTGATCGGATATTGAGTGAGTGTCCGAGACATGCCAGTTGGTTATGTAGTTTATTATAAATGGAGTAGCTAGCATTATATCTAAAACTTATTTTCTTACCGCATTTATATAGGTGGGTTTGTTACCTGTCCTCTAAAGAAGGTGACAATACCAACTTGGATAATTATAGACGTATATCTCTTTGATCACATCTTTATAAACCCTACACAGAAATTATAAATATAAGATTGAAATCAAAACTGGATTTCTACCAATCTGCTGGCTTCATAAGAAGATTTAGTATCGCAGATTTTTGCAAAATACAGAAAATTACTTTTAATTTCAAAACCTACTCATTTTATGCAAATATATCACTATCGATTCATGAACCATGAGAAAATAATTAAATCTGTATGAGTTTTCTAAGGAGCGCAGTTTTTATCGATTTTAGATTAGGTAATTAATTAAAACCGAATAGATAATTGGATATTCGAATACTATATCAGAGACTTAGCTTTATAATCCCCGAAAACATCTTCTTGTGGTAACTTTATTCCCCAACTACCGAGACATTCGAAATGAGAGTTTGATGTTTTTATGAGCATACAGTAGACCCTCAACTTAGTTTTACAAGCGGGGTGCCGCCTAAAATCTCCAAACAAAGATTTATAACTTGAGCATAATCCGTTTATGGTTAACTTGGGACGTTGTGTCTCGAAAAAGTGTTAGCTAACTCTCTTGAAGTCTTTTAAAACGAGATAGGATTTAAGATCGCCTTTTTATGTAGAGAGAAGTATGTTTAATCCGCATTTCTTAAACAGTTTTATTATACGTAAATTAACAGCATCATTTTTGTGGAAAAAAATAATTTTATGCTTGAAATATTTACGGTAATAATTTCTAACATACGGACCATTCGATAAATAGACCATATAAAAACAAAATATATATTTTTTGACTGCTTCGCTTCGCTTATTTTTCTGTTATGAAAATAAATCCTGGTGGTCCCTTAATGGGAGCGTATAATCTGACAATAAAGTGCGTACACGTTGCATATTAGTAAACTAATTATCGCAGGTTACATTTGAACTGAAGTGTTGAATAGAATGGGTTCAACAAGTCGATGCAGAACAGCTAACGGCAAAATATTTGCAGGTCTAATTTTGGATTTTTCATTGCATTGCAAATTAGCATATTCCCCTAAATGCTTCAAATTGTATACGCAGACTTAGAATTTTGACACAAGAACCGAAAATAGAACTTCAACATAGCCAGGAGAAAGTGTTCGAAACCCGTATCATTCCACAAGTCAGCGACACTGAGCCGGCTAGACTTGAGAACCCCAGCTAAATAGAGCAGGCCAATCAGGTCAGCAAGGTCAGTTTCATTGCTGCTTTTTCCACGTTTATAATTATCTATGGACTTTAGATTATGTTGGTTGGTAAATTGAATAATTTATCCACTGAAAAACTGATTTCATGTCTCAAAAATTTTCTTGTGATTTTTCATTGCTCCTTTTGACAGAGGCAAAATACGATTATATTTTCCTTCTTAGTTTTGAATCTTCATAGAAAATGTGGCTCTCATCTGGTGATCTTATTTTTTCCCAGGAAGAAGGGTTTTTGCAAAGAAACAAGTTCTTGCCAAACATTATCAATATCTTCTGAGTTACTGTCAGAAATTTTTTGCTCTTTTCCTGAAGTTAATATTTGTTTTTCTAAAATGTCAGCTTCAATATCATACTCACCGATTGTCGTTGGAGTCTTGATCTTTTCCTCATGCAGGCGTTCTTTATGAAGCATTTCCTGCTTTTTTTATAACATGCCATCCGAAAAAAACAACAAAATGTAGAATACTTAAATATTTCAATATATTTGTGCTCTTACATTTGACAATTTTAGGCAAACAGCAAATTATTCAGCAGGTTATGGATTACGGACCGAGGACTCTCACTCCGCACAAAACTGAGTTAGCTTAGTGGCTGCGGGCTGTCACTCCACACATGCACTTAATTTCCAAGAGACTAATACAATGCACGCCTCGCGTTACACCAGTTACACCAGTTGCGGATGGTTAAAAGTTTTACATGAAACGTAATCCATAGACGTTGAATCCAATAGCCGGTGTAACCCTATTAATTTAACTCTAATTTTTAGGCCTGATGCCGTCACTCCAGATTTAAAGGAAACAGAGTGAGGAGAGTTAAGTTAAAATCCAAAAAATATATAAACAAAATAAAAAAGATTTACGACTACGGATGCGTAGGCCATAACATAGCTGTCTACAAAGCGTATAAATTAGACATTAAGTTCAATATGTCGGAGAGTAGGGGTGCGTTATTTATATATGGCGTCACTTTCATTGCTAGGAAAAAGAGCAGACCAACCCCCGTAAGAGGCATTAAAGAAAATGCCAACATCTCTGTGGCCGCCAGGAAATCCTGGCTTTTTATAACAGGGTTCGATCCCAACATCACTCCTGAGCAGATAAAGAGCTATATTAGCCAGTCCATGTCAATTCAAAGTGAATGTGAAAAGCTGAAAACTCTAAAAGATAAGTTTAAAAGCTCTTCCAAAGTTGGTGTCTCCAGGGACCACAGAGACACTATTATGAACCCTTCAGAATGGACAAATGGGATTTCCATCAACCATTTTTTAAACCTGCGGCGACGGCCCCTATGATCGAATGAATGGCTTGTGAGGAATCTTTTTTAAGGATTTTTCACACAAACATTCAATCGCTAAGGACAAAAACTGACATCCTGGAAGCATTTATAATCGATAAGAATATTCAGATTATCTGTTTAACTGAACTGTGGATGAAAGCAGCAGAAATGGAAGAAATTTGAATCCAAAATTTTACATTAGGAGCATCTTACTGTAGGGAGTCCTGCAGGGGAGGTGGGTGTGGAATATTTTTAGACCCAAAGATTAGCTATACGACACTAGGTAATATTAAGTCATTGTCTGTTGAAAGAATTGTAGGAGTTTGTGGTATCTTTTTAACTGATTTTAATATATGTGTTGTATGTATTTATAGACCTCCAAACTCTGATCTTGTGACTTTTCTTGATACAATCGAGAGTATTGTTCATTCTATAGGGATACAGAAAAACATAATATTGACAGGTGATTTTAATGTTCATTTTGGAATCAGAGATAGAGATCAGTTGACTTTGTGTGACCTCTTGACCTCCTTTGGCGTGAAACAGATGGTTTTTGCCCCTACTAGGGGTTCTAACTGTCTTGACAATATTTTTATGAATTTCAGCTATATGACTGCAGCATAAGTGTGGTGGACACTAATCTCTTAGATCACTTAGCCCAGCAAGTTGATATCCCAGCCATTAAAGTGAGCAATCCTGAAAGAAATGTATTTCGGCCTATGACCCAGAATGGTAGGAACACCTTTTTTAACCTGATAGAAAGTATGTCGTGGGATTTTATAAATGATCAAAATCAAGATACTGAGATTATCGCAAATCATTTTAATAATATTATAAAAGACGCTTATGAATATTCCTTTCCTGAAAAAAAAACAATAATATCTAGCCACACAAATTCCAATATAAATCAAAGATGGTTTAACAATGAACTATCAATGATGCGTGATCATTTGTGTCTTCTGTCAGATATTGCAAGGATGAATCCTACAACTATGAATATAAATATTAAAAACGAATATAGGAGAAAATACAAAGAAAGCATCAATCTTGCTAAAAAAAAGTATAATGACAATCTAATACATAACTCTCACAATAAATCTAAAGGCACATGGAACGTAATAAACAACATCAGAAATTCTCGTAAAAAAACCCAACCGGTAGCACCCAACTTCACAGCTGATGAATTTAATGAGTACTTTGTCAATGTTGTTCCTAACTTATTGTCGAGCAATCCTACCAATATTTCTTTTTCTCCCATTCATTTAGTTAATACTCCAAATCTGCCCTTTCAAATTAATGAATTTTCTTTTATAGAGATAAGAGATATATTTCAGAATATAAAAAATAAAAGTAGTAAAGATTGTTTTGGTCTATCTGTAAAACTTTTGAAACCAGTTGGGGAATTGCTTCTTGTGCCCATTACAAAACTTATGAATAGATGCCTTCGGGGATCCACTTTTCCAAACATCTGGAAGATGGCGCTTGTCATTCCAATATTTAAGAAGGGAGATGAGAACAATATGTCCAATTATCGGCCTATCTCATTATTGCCAGTATTATCCAAAATATTAGAAAAGTGCATCGCCAGAAGAATTCTAGAACATTTTGAACAGAATAATTAACTCAGTAATCAGCAATTTGGCTTTAGAGCTGGACTTAGTACTGCATCTGGCATAATGAATTTGGTGTCTTATATTTCTGATGCGTTTCAACGTAGAATGTATGTTAACACCACCTTCTGTGATCTGAGAATAGCTTTTGATTGTGTGTCGCACGACTTGCTAATCCATAAGCTCAGATATTATCAATTTAGTGACAGCTCTATTAAGATCATACGGTCTTACTTGAGTTATTGTAAACTAGAAAGCGTAATAACAAAAGAACACTCAGTCTAATGTTTGAACTTGATACTTGACATTGAAGGATTAAATATTATGAGTATTATCTAAACATGCTTTAAAAACAATCAGTCAAATATCAACAAAATTTAGTATAAAAGAACGGGCAAATCAAGTAGACGACAACTTATCTGGTTGAGTAGTTCCCTTTTAATTAAGGCAAAACGCTTCTCCTGTAAGCTCAAACCCTCCCGATCCTGATTATCTGGTTAAGTAGTTCCCTTTTAATTAAGGCCAAGCGCTTTTCTGGTGACCAGGGTCAAACCTCCCGACCTTGACTATCTGGTAAAGTAGTTCCCTTTTAATTAAGACCAAACGGTTTTCTGGTAACCAAGGTCAACCTCCCGATCTTGACTTTCTGGTTAAGTAGTTCCCTTTTAAGTAAGGCCAAACGCTTCTCTGGGAACCAAGATCAAACCTCCCCTAAAGTTACTCAGATAGTGGCTTTAAAGGAGGTGCTGTCATCTGCAAGAACAATAGCATACGGTGTGCCCCAGGGATCCTCCTGGGACCACTGCTATTTTTTATTTATGTGAATGATCTTCCAGGTGATGCCCAAATGGGTAAATATATTTTATTTGCTGATGACACCTCTGTGTCTGTGAGCGGCGCGGCGGCTCTTTAAAGGAGACTGTGAACATGGCGTGCGATGCACAATTGGAAGCTGAGAGATGGTTCCAACTCAATGGGCTTATTCTTAATCAAGAAAAATCTAATAACATAATTTTTACATTATGTAACACAGGTGAACCTCGCTTGCCGGTTGCGGAGAACACAAAGTTTTTAGGTATCTACTTGGACCCTGAGCTTAGTTGGGGCCCCCCACGGAATCAGTCTCTGTGAGAGTGTCCAGAAGCATATATGCATTGAGAAATCTTGCTACAAGGGTGTCAACAAATACTCTTAGGACTGCATATTTTGCACTGTGCCATTCTATTCTGTCATATGCTCTTATTGTCTGGGGACACTCTGCGGGGTGGTGGCGAGTGTTTGGCCTTTAGCGCAGGGCTGTGCATATTGTTGCTGGCATCGGATATAGGGATGACTGTAGGGGGAGCTTCCTAGCCCTGAGAATTCTTACACTTCCCTGCATCTTTATTTTCTAAAACTTACTGCATATACACCAGAATAAAAGCAAATACCCTACTAATGGTGGCATCCATGGAATTCCCACCCGTGGTAGTGGGGAGTTATCGTTGCCATACCGGAGACTGCATAGGTCCCAGAATGGTCCAGAATTTCTTGCTGTCAAGTTTTTTAACAAGTTATCAAAAGAGGTCAGGGATCTGGATTTAAAAAAAATAAATTAAAGGCTTATTATAGCATTGATAAGTTCTTGGAAGATCGCAGCATATTTTAAATAAGTGGTGTTGTAGACTTTATATTTTGTGTATTTTATTGCTGTCCTAATGCACTATTTTTATTGAGCATGGTAGTTATTAAGTTTTTAAGTAAGTTTAAGTAGTTTCATATGAAATTGTGACTAAATTTTTTGACATATGTAAGCATTGTATGTATTAACATGAGGCTTAAATAAAGGCGACTTAAGTCAGAAAGTCGAGCCCGTTTTGGCTTAAGCTTCGCCCAATGAAAGAAAATTGGGCAATTTAAGTTAGTATTTAATAATGAAAGAGATATCTTAGAATTACAAAGTCGGGCGTCGAAAATTTGTTAAGAAATTTGAATAGAATTTAGTAGCCAGTTGAAGATCTAATACATTTGACAAATTTACTAAGTATTCCAGATAACTTAAGCCATCTAATGAGGTAGTAATATGACAGGGCCAATAATAAATCTGTCAGTGATCCCTTCGTTAATTTTAAAGTCATGTTAGTAATGCACAACCTTGATTGTATGTGGGTTTTCTCCAGCATAAACATGTTCATAATGTTAATTTGTCATAATGCTTCTTATAACACAACAAATATCCTCTGTATACTCTCACCGACTCTTGACAATTTCCTTGGCAATAACCGTAAACCAATATCATATTTTTTTACAACCGATGACTGCTGGTGGCATCTCCTGCAATGTGTATCAAAACTGAGATCAGATCCCAATTTCTCATTCTTAAAAACCCTTAGTAAACAAATTCATGCTATTATTAACATAATTATGAACAAAAAAAGTTTAAAATATATGTTCAATATGTCAATTTGTCATAATGCTTCTTATAACACAACACCCATCGGCAAATAAATTTTGTATGCTTTCCATTCATTAGTGAATCGACGGACTTCGGGCTCGGCTTCGGGTTAAGAGGTAAAATCTCCAGTACTGTCTGAATTTGGAATGGATGCCAACAACTGTTCTCTTAAAGTCTTATTTACTATAACGCTACAAACTGCAAGCTTCAAACCTAGGTTTCTAGTGGTCAGACTAGGTTCTTCTTAAGTTCGTTCCAAAATTTATTCCTCAAACTCCGGTGTTCTACTCGTACCATTGCAGGAGCAAAATGATCCGTTTGCGGCAAAAGTGTAGTGGTCTGGTATGAGTCTTATTGAAAATATTCTCTGTATACTCTCACTGGCTCTTGATAATTTCCTTGGCAATAAATTGGGCAAATAAATTTTGTATGCTTTCCATTCATTAGTTAATTGACTGAAGCCTAGTCTTGAATTCAGGTCAAGTGTTAAAAACTCTAGTCCTGTCTGAATATGGAATGGATGGAAGAACTGTTCTCTTAAAGACCCATTTACTGTATCGCTACAAACTTAAAGCTTCAAACCTAGGTTTCTGGAGGTCAGACTAGGTTCTTCTTCAGTTTGTTCCAAAATGTCTTCCTCAAACTCGCGTGTTCTGCTCGGACCATTGCAGGAGCAAAATGATCGGCAGCAGCAAATTTTTAGTGGTTTGGTGTTTGAAAATGGTTGGTGTTTGAAAATATCCTCTGTGTACTCTCACCGACTCTTGACAATTTTGTTGGCAATAACCGTAAACCAATATCATATTTTTTTTAAAACTGATGACTGCTGGTGGCATCCTCTGCAATGTGCATCAAAACTGTGATCAGATTCCAATTTTGTCATCCTTAAAAACCCTTAGGCATCAAATTTCGTGCAAATCATGCTATTATTAACATAACTATGTACAAGAAAGGTTTAAAATATATGATCATTATGTAAATTTGTCATAATGCTTCTTATAAAACAATACCCAACGGCAAATAAATTTTCTATGCATTCCATTCATTAGTAAATCGACGCAAGCCTAGTCTTGACTTAAGGAGAAAAGGTAAAAACTCTAGTTCTGTCTGATTATGGAATGGATGCAAGAACTGTTCTCTTAGAGGTCTATTTACTGTAACGCTACAAACTTCAAGCTTCAAACGTAGGTTTCTCGTGCTCAGGCTAGGTTCTTCTTAAGTTCGTTCTTATTCCTCTCTCTGTATAATCTCACCGACTCTTGACCATTTCCTTGGCAATGGCCGTGAACTAATATCTTATCGTTTATGCTGGTGGCACCCTCTGCAATGTGCGTCAAAACTGTGATCATATCCCAATTTCTCATCCTTAAAAACCCTTAGGCCTCAAATTTCGTGCAAATCATGCTATTATTAGGATAAATATGTATAAAAAAGATTTAAGATATAATGACTTTAACGCCCTCTATTTTGGATTAAGGTAAATTAGGCCAGAGTCTCATATTTTAGCCCCAGGAATTTGTTTTAGCATTTTGTATAGACCTTCTAGACACCCTATATATTTCCTAATATATTTCGAACGTTCCTCTATTCGGCTTTGTTTACAAATATAATAGCATTAAGCTTATTGTTTCTGATATTTTAATTTAATTTGATTGAGCTACAAGGTCTTAACTTTACGCCAACATTGACAATTGATAAAAAATAATTCCGTTGGTCTGACGCAACCGTTCTTTTAAAATGACTTGCTGTAGAAATTAATCCCTGTTTTAGATGCGCAGTAAAGCTTAATATTGTATAAGATATTTCAAAACTTAGCCATCGGTTGTAAAATTAAATTTGTTCCATGTCGGTGATTATTATCTACATAAATTTTTATTCCCCAAAATTGGAAACTCTCTTCCCATAATCGTAACTCACTAAGAAAGAGACACAGAAACACCATTTTCTGTAATGTTTTTACGATCTAAAACACATTAATGCAAAACATTAGAAAGCGCAAGAACTAATAAAGCAGTTATATAAAACTTTCAGAACGTTCTCCAACCGAAGTTAATGGGAAAACTCAAGTGAATCTGAGAACATAAAATTGTGAAATTAAACCCATAAAGATAATTTTATAACGACAATATTAATAACAATAAGCAAAAGAAAATCGATAATTTCTATGGAGTTTTCTTCTCTTCCCCCCAAGTAGTTATCGTGCAGTAATAAAAACACTGCTTGATTTAGAAGTGCCTACTTCAGAAAGTTACATTGCAAATCGGAATTCTATTATATTCGAGTGGCACATAATATAAGGTACAGATTGCCATTTTATTGGTTTCGATTTATGAATTTGATGCCATTGATACACATTCTGATAATTAGTTTGACTTGTGATTACATTTGAATTAATCGGAGGTTAGCGCAAGGATCAAGTACAAAGCGAAGTAACTAGAAACAATGTTCCCTACAAATTAACAGACCTTAAAAATATGTTTACTGTCGGGCCAGAAAACTCGTAAGATGTGTTAAACTCGTAATTAAAGAAGAAGATAAAATGTGATTCCTAGATCCATCAATGGACCAAATTGTAAAGTCACTACATATTAAAGGTGCAGATATGTTAGAATAGACAATAGTTTCTTAGGTCTAAAAAGGAGAGGGAACCTTCATGTACAAAAAAAATCTGCAAAGGTATTTTTAAATTTACTTACGTTGAAATCAGCTATGTTGACTTCAAAGATGGCCAAGAGAGATCCTCTGACAAAGACAGTGAACAATCTTAGTTATGGAGTGAGTCCAGGCTCCACAACAAAAACCCAGTAAGGGCTGGAAAGAAAGTGCCTAAAAACGGGTATAGCAGAAGATCTCCATAAGGGCTTTGTCAATTTCCATCGATGGATGCAAAAGAAGAAAATAACGCTATGCATAAGCCTATGCAAATTCTAAACTAGCCAATCCCTTACGAGCCTCATGCCACAGTTCACTCATAGTGTGATTTATCTGACCACTGCATTACACTGGGACACTAGTAAACATGCTCTATACCGTATCTAGATTATCTAATATTAATCAACAAAAAGTAGACCCAAAACAGCAATTATTTAAATATCACAGATCAATAACCTCTTGGTTCAGAGCACACATCCCTAGTTGGTACGCATATAGAACTAATAGATCGCCGCTTACTACAACAGGCGCAAGGCAAAATGTCAAATCAAGACCTCAATTGCCCTGATTCCTGAAATATCAGCCGCAAAACGAAATTAACTGAAAAACAAATACTACACTAAAAAATCAATCAAAATAATAAATCATGCTATAATGGTAGTTTTTCTCAATTATCTTTCACCATTATCCACCAGGTTAATCGTTCCAAAGTGACCCGTAGAGAGTTGTTTACACGGTTGTTTTCATCCCTTCTTACATTTTAACAATCCTAATCATCCCAGTTTCTTCTAGGCAAGACAATGAAACTCAAGGAACCTAAAAGAAGAGGTTTTGAATCACAAAGTCCATGTTGAAAGCCGTCAATTCAAGTAAAAGGGAGGACGAAGAAACCATGCAGGAATTCGGCCAATTAAATGCAGTTGCCCCAAGAATCGCTATAAATTCATAGAAATTAGGGTCTAATACACCCATACAAGGTATATATTTTAAAAAATTATTTAGTTACGAGACCAATCAAGTACATGTCAATTGAAGCTGACACTGTTGAAAACACAGTACAACTGAGTTTTATTCACAACACCGAAACAGAATTTTTGCACTCGACGCGCGTTTCGCTAACCATCTTAATTAAAACAATCAGTTTTAATCATCTTCTGATAATAAGTTAGTGAAACGCGCGTCGAGTGGAAAAATTCTGTTTCGGTGTTGTGA
The DNA here is from genome assembly GCA_016904865.1 of Pissodes strobi. Taxonomy (NCBI): domain Eukaryota; kingdom Metazoa; phylum Arthropoda; class Insecta; order Coleoptera; family Curculionidae; genus Pissodes; species Pissodes strobi. The sequence goes on along the minus strand of MU186311.1, from coordinate 69,808 downwards.
ATAAAACATTTTTGTAGTGCATTTTGCGCAAGTTTCCAAACCCCAATTTAGAAAAGGATATTTTTTATACAAAATTGGGGTTCCCTCCTGAAACCCAAATAATATTAAATGTTTACTTTTGTTTAAGGTAAGCACATGCGTGACTCCTTACTACCTTTCCGCGGGATTCTAAAATGACCAGATATTTTCGAAACAGTTGCTCAAATTAATGCAGCGAGACGCAGACGTAAATTACTGGATTTTGACCGGAATTAATTAGAGGGGTATTAATATACTAGAGATGTAATGTGACAAATATATGATGATGGTAGTCTTTTATGTGCCTTTCTTGAGCCCTAATCAACCCTGTTTCTTTAAGGAAAGACAAAGCAACTAAGAAAAGGAGATGGGTTAAATCACAAAATCAACGTTGAAAACCGCAAATTGAAGTAAAAAAGGGGAAGGCGATGTTATCTAGGAATATAACGAATTAAGTGCAGTTGCCCCAAGATTCGCTATAAAATGCATAGGAATTAGGTTCTGCTCCACCCATACAAGATATATATTTTACGAAATTAACTAGCTATACATGACCATTCAAGTGCAAATGTCTTGAAGTTAACATTGTTGAGAAGGCTATAACAACAGAGTTTTCGCTAATCATGCTAGCATCGTCAGGAGATGATTAAAATGATTAAAACAATCAGTTTTAATTATTTCCTGATGATGCCATTCTAATACAAAAATTATATTTCGGTTCCAAATTTAGAAAAGGATATTTTCGGAATAAAATTGAAGTTCAATTTCCTGAAACTCACCTAATATTAAATGTTTTCTTTTACATAAGGCAAGCACATGCGTGACTCCTTCCGGAAGATATTGAAATAAATACACAATTTCGAAACAGATACTCACATTATTGCAGCGAGAGGCAAATGTAAATTACTGGATTTTGACCGGAATTAATTAGAGAAGTATGAATATAATCTGTATTGTGACAAATATATATTGATAGTGTTCTTCTATGTGGCTTTTTTGAAATTTTGTTAATATTTAAAGAAGTCTCATAACAGCGAGTCCAACAAGAATTTTTGACAAAATGGTGAAGAAAAAAATGATTTGGGTCAATCGTTCCAAAATGACCCGTAAAGAGTTGTTTACAGGGTTGTTTTTACATTTTAAAAGCCCTAATCAACTTTGTTTCTTCTAGGAAAGACAAAAAAAATTCAAGAAAACTAAAAGGACAGGATTTAACTCACAAAATCAACGTTGAAAACCGCCAATTCAAGCAAAAAAGAGGAAGAAGAGACTACCTAGGAATTTGGCTAATTGAATGCAGTTGCCCCACGAATCGCTATAAAATGCATAGGTATTAGGGTCTACTACACCCATACAAGGTATATATTTCATAAAATTAATTAGAAATGAGATCATTCAAGTGCAAATGTAAATTAAGGCTAACATAGTTGAAAGGCTTATTACAACAGAGTTTTATCCACAATATAGAAACAGAATTATTGCACTCGACGCGCTTGTCACGCTAATCATGTTTAGCATCGTCAGATTAAAATAATCAGTTTTAATAATCTCCTGATGATTTTCATATTTTATCGTATTTCGTACAAGTGAGTGTGCCCAGATGGGGCCCTCCACTGCGACGCTTGGTCTATTGTGGCTCACATCTGTGGTAACTAGGCCAAAGGCTCGTTTCTTTTCATGAAATCGATTAGCTTTCTGTGGTGAATAAATTTCAAATCTACAAGTGTAATTGGAGATTTTCCAAACACTATCTGTCTGGTTCTTTCCATTGCTGCACAGTGGCATAAAACATGCTCCATCGTTTCTTCGTCCTCCAAGCACAAGCAGCATTCCGTTTCTTCGGAAAGCCCTATCTTGTTCATGTGGCGTCTTAGCCGATAATCACCAGTGTACATGCTAACTACAGCCTGTACCTGCCGTCGGTCAAGTTAAAGTAGTTGTAGGTCTCACTCCTGATAATCTGCCATCTATGAATTTGTTAGGCCCGGTAACTCTCTTCATTTGTCTACGAATTGCTGTTATGTCCACCTAGAGAGGGCTTGTTTAGCTGCATTTTAAGCTATTCCCAGTACTGGTTCTGGTTCTATAAAGACCGTTGCGGCCGCCTGCTTTGCAAGAGCATCAGCAGCTCTCGCATTGCCTTGATATCCTGTATGTCCAAGTATCCAGATCAGTGTAAGTGTATTTTCTGTATCTAGTCTAGTGAGTAGTTCCTGGCAGTTCCATATTACCTTGGATAAACAACGGCTAGATTCAAGAGCTTTCAAAGCTGCTTGACCGTCCCAGAATATTTTGATTGACTTACCTTTCCAGTTTCTATCGATGAGCCACTGTGCAGTCATATCAATGGCTTGAACTTCAGCCTGAGAAATGATTGTATGTTTACCTAGGGAACACTTAAACTCAACCTTACCATTTTTATTCCATGCAGCGGCTTCTGTACCATCGTTGGTCTTGGAGCCATCAGTGAACAAACTATTCCCTGTTGATCTGAGATGTTCCGAGTCTCTCGCCTACTCGTTCCTCTCTGATAGGAGGACGTCATAGGCATCATTATAGCTAGTTTTGGTAGACATAACATCTGAGGGTAGACCTAACGCACTGTTCTGTTCATTAGCGTTTTGCAGCTTGTTGAGCACTGTTATATTATTACCAATTAGTTATCAGATCCCAAATTATAACTCACTTCTGCTTGTATTCTAGATAGAACTACTGCTAAAAACTGTTTTGAAATTGGACGCGTTGTTGTTATGCACATCAAAGATAAAAATACTCGGCAGATGGCGCTGAACGACAGATTACTATCAAATTAAGAATTACCAAATGCTTAAACTACAATCAGATGTATACCTTGAAATTCGGTCAACACCAGTCTTCGTAATAGCTCAACCAGCACCGTCTGTAATCGAACACCTGGCCTAGCTCGTCTCAGGATGGTTCGAACTTTATCTTTTCCCACTATCAAGTTCCAAATTGATGTACCTGGATATGGAATCAAATCAAAATAAGTAAAAGTCCAAGACGGGGTTGGACGTCACCAAATTTACTTTTGTTGGCAAGCCCTATCGTTGTTTATACGGACAAAGTAAAAAATAACTTGGAAATAAAAGAATCAAAGTTCAAACTCAAATGTCAAATTAAGTAAATGATTACCTGACGAAGTCTACGCTACCTGCAGAGTTGCCACTCAAAATCTAATTCTCAAATTCACACAAAATAATACCAAGTATGCGAGGCCAATACTTTTATTTTGAAGTAAAAATAACAGCAAGCTCCTCTAGCCTTATAAGAAAATTACTATGTACAGTTTATTGTCTACTAGACACATCCTCTTGTCAACCTGATAGCCTAAATTGATAGTTTGAAAGCTGTCAAGTAAAAAGGTTATAAAAAATACAGAAAACAACCTCTTGTCAACCTGTCAGTCTTATTTAAAATAAAAGGATATAAAATTTTGAAAGTTCACTTCTCCGAAACGCTCTGCTGTAACCTGCAACCTAGACGGTGACAGAAATACCGAACTTATCACATAGACTATACTAATTTAATTTAACTCGGTTAGTATAGCCTTTCCAAAAGCCCGAATTGCAAGTTTCAAACAGAAAACGTATCCCTCAAAATGCTATGTTACGTTTTAATATCAATGCCAAAATAAAGTAAAAAGGTATTAAAGTGAATAAACTTCCTCGGATATAATATGCACTAGAGATTATCCATAAATCTAGTACCCGTAAGAAGTAACTAATGAAACTAGGCCGGCGTATTAACACTTCACAAAAGGTATTATATTTATACTCTAGTGGATTATCATATTTGCTCTTACGTACTAAAGAAAATATTAAAGCGTTTTAGGAAAATCTTTGAGTACTAAATTCTGTTTAAATTTAAAAGTCTCTACAGTGTAGTAATTATTTCTGGCAAAATATTGCTGGCTAAACGTGATAATATACATAAAAATAAACTTATCTTGAGGAACGATCTCCTGTAAAGTTATGTCCAAAAACTGGCCATCATCCTTCTCTGTATATCTAAGAGCCCAAAATAGTCAGGTTCCAGGTAATAGTGACTCTTTCTACCCTCAGCCCCGTCTCCAGGGGTGAGGCGGCGAGGCAGTCGCCTCGGGCAGCCGTTTTTATTTTTTCTATAAAGCTTTAATGTGTTTGTATATAACACGGTAAACACTCTCGCAATGAATACCTATACATATTTATTTTTTTTACTGAAATGTTTAATCTAAAAACCCGTACGAAAAACAAAATTAGGCAAATTATTTACAAATTTAATGCCGCCCGCGGCGGTCTTTTCACACGGCACAAAATAATTTTCTAATGAACCTAAGTCTTGAACCTAATAAGGTTGGCTTAAGTTTAAATAAGTGGCGACAGGAAGAGGTATAATGTATTATTTCATAGTACTCGCTAGTTAATATGTAAATTTAAAAATTGTTGGGGAAACACCCCAACACGTGTATAACTTTCGTTTTTCACCGTATAATTTGGTGATAACACCCTGTATGTATGTAGTATGAATGAACCATAATTAATCCACGAATATATTTATTTCATCTCAGGTAAACGGAAATGTGTGCATTTAAATCAGCATATGTCAGTTTGTTCATTACCCCTTAGTCCAAACCTGGATGATCGATCCCATTTTATAAAGCTAATTGTCACTACGTCGCGTCAGGGAAAACGTTTTTAATCGTTTTCAACTTAACATATCCTGGTCTCAGTCACTGTTGTTTGGACAACAATATGTCGAAGAGGGAAAGAGCATTTTTCTACCCTCTCAAATGCGATAATGGGCTACACCCCCCACTTTTCATTTGGCGCCTTGCCGCCAGCTCGAAGAAGAAATTAGTTTTATTAGCGCGTAGAAAACACTAAACCTCGTAGGATCTGTCTCGTCACATCTCTCCTAGATTTTCGCGCCGAAAAATATCTAGCCCTGTTTAAGGCAACTAATTAGTGTTTCGCTCATTTTGTTAGTTATTTTTGTGTACTAGATCGGTCCAGTCACCGCTCTCTAGCCTCTAAAAAGTGCAGTCTCAACGTTCACTCAAGCAAGATCGAAAGTTCTCGTTCTCATCTTCGCGCCAACCGTTTAGGCAATTTCTCCATTTGTATGCACAAATATTAGATAATATTTAGTGTAGTATTATCTTTCTCCACGTTGGACAAAGACCTCGTTTAGGCGTTTTTAACGCATTTCCTCAAAACAGAAACGACGCGACGCGACGCGTAGCGTCTCTGTTCCCTTGTAGATTGAAGAGAATCAGTAAAAATGGCGCCTGCAAACTGGCAGTAATGGCAATCCATTCCAAATCCCAGCAAAGCCAATATAGGAATCCAATGGCTAAAGTTCAATAGACTACCCCTAGTTACGATAGCAGGAGAAAAATAGAATATCAAGGTATTTGGTAAAGTGAAAGGAAAGTTGAAATTTTAAAGACAAAAGTTTCATTTTAAATTAACAAATCAAGACTTTTTAGTAGATAAGATAGATAATTAAGAAACCTTTTGTAATATCAGTTGTATGTGTGAAAGGATGAATGCTTGAAATTAATATAGAAAATACTGTATATATTTATCATATTTAATGCAATTTACACCTGCATTATTAAAGCAAATCAAAATGAATACATGTTTCAATTCATCCTATAGATATAATCTCGCTACCCTATAATAATACAGTTCATTAAAAGTGGTCAATTAGTAGCTAAGATACCACCTCCTCCTTTATGGTTTTAAGCAATAGTAAAAATCAATTGTTTATTCCGACCAAAAATGTTATTAAAATTTTCCTAGTTTCATTCGGTACCTTTTCATAAAAATAAATAGTATAGTATCGTTATTTGGTATTCAGTTAAAACAGTGGAAGCCCGTGAGGTAAGGCTATAGGACGCCGACCTCCCCACTTGGATAATTAAATATTTAAAGGAGTTTTTGACAAGGATTTTGTTAATCGTATCAAAAAAAGGGAAAATGTATGTAACGAAACCTATTTTTTTAATGAAATATTTTTGCTGGGCGGATTTCTAATTCACCATTTTAGGCCGTTTGACCTTGAAAATTACAAAAAATTTTCAGCCTCTGCCCCGAGTATATACAAATGTTTTGATTTTGCTTCCCCTGAGCAGTTGCCTCTTTAACAAGTTCCTTAATTTGTCTGTTAAAAGGGGCGGCCAAACCCTGCTCGCCTCGGGCAGCCTAAAGCCTGGAGACGGGGCTGCAGTACCCTACAGGGAATCAGCAGTTAGAACCCCGCAACACCCAGCTACCGGAATTCCGCTGCTAAAATCCAGGTGCTTGAATGCAACTACTAGGATCCAATTACTAGTATCCAATTATTAGAATCCAATTACAAGAACCCTAAAACGAAAATTAATCCACAGCAACATAACATGAAATTAACAGAAATGCCAAAACTCGGACCCAAAAATCTAATTGAAATTTTACATTCAAAACAACTTAAAACAGTTTACTCATAACTGGGGTTCACCAAAACCTTCCTGGGTATCTTGAAAGGATTAACGGGCTTATTGCTATTACAGCGGTTGCTAGAAATTTCTTCTACAAGCAACTAACCCTCTCTCGGGAATCTCAGACGACTTCCAGCCTATTTCATTTACGAAATAAATCACTTCTCGAGAGCTACCTCTCACCCCAAAGAATTTTCTTTGGCTAATCATAAAACAAAAGCTTTACAAAATCAACAACAACAGTTTTTTTTCTGTTTTCCCTCATCCTACTGGATTGATAAACAGAAACAAATCTGTAATCACGTCAAAAATTATCGACTGACATTCAACTAAATATCCTTAAATGTCAATTCAAATACTTCTGTCAGAATCATAGACAGGTACGAACTTATCGAAAAAAAGACAATAGAGATGATTAACCAATCGATATTCCTTCGTAAAATGACTTTTATAAATAGGAGAATTTCCACTCGTAACAGCACCATGACGATCGCCTACGGATTATTGGTCATCAAACTACTTTTGGGTATTGTGGAAAAACTCTGTTGTAGCGCATTTTGCCAAAGGTTCCAAGCCCGAATTTAGGAAAGGATATTTTCCAAACAAAATTGGAGTTCAAGCTCCTGAAACCCACTTAATATTAAATGTTTACTTTTGTTTAATTCAAGCATGTGCATGACTCCTTACTTCCTTTCCGGAAGACACTGAAATAAACAGACATTTTCGAAACAGATACTCATATTATTGCAGCGAGACGCAGATGTAAATTTCTGGATTTTAATCGAAATTAATTAGAGATGTACTAATATACTATGTACTGTGACCAATATATGATGATGGTATTCTTCTATGTGCCTTTCTTTCGAAATTTAATTAATATTTCAAGAAATCTCATAAAAGCGACTCTAACAAGAATTCTTGACAAAATTGTGAATAAAAAAATAATTGGGTATATTTTTTAATAGTAGAATGTTAGGTGAAATTTAACTTTAATTAGGAAACGCTGTACTCACCATTTTTTGACCGTTACAATGTAACTGGTTGAACAAAGTTATACACAAAGTATCTACTTGATTATAAAGATATTAAAAAATATATTGTCATGTTTAGTTTTTCCGTGACGCCATGCCTTGGTTAGCGCGCAGTAATACAGCTCAGATTCGGGATCGATCTACGTCAGGTGATAAGAGGTAATAAATATAGCACTTTAGATAAAAACAATAAAAACGTCTATTGGTCAAAGACTTAGTGAGAAAACATTAACAATATCTATTGGTCAGATACTTAATTAGATTATATTATACACGATTGCTAGGTGCGCATGTTCTCTCGATTAAGGTATATTTTTGAATTGTTTATAGGTCTTTGGCCACTAGTTTTTCTTTAAAGTTATGTTGTGTTTCATTTAGGGTTAGTTTTTGTACTAAATACACTCAGATTTCACACTGCACTAGAACTACTTGACAGATTCTACTTTGAAAATTATCTTTCCAGAACTTTGACTGATAAATTAGTCAAAGTTCTGGAAAGATAATTTTCAAAGTAGAATCTGTCAAGTAGTTTACGACTTTAACTACCGTAGGTAGACAACCCCTGAGTTTCACGTACATCTGCACTGCAAGAGTCAGGTTTGCGTATGGAAAAAAGGGAGGCTAGGACCCAGCGAACACGTGATCTGCCGGGAACAGGTTTTTACGTGAGAATATTTTATTGTTTAAACTTTTGAAATTAAAGAAAAATGAATGAATCATGTCACGAAAGATCAACTCGTAATGTAAAATAAGGCTTTTCGTAATTGATTAAATAATGGGCTAATATTAAATTTTAATTTAATAAAGGAAAAACCGAGGGAAAAACGGATATTCACGTTTCGTTAGTGAGATAATTTTTATTCTAAGATGGAGTTTACACTTTTGTTCCAGTTAAACCTGTGACTATTTTTATTTATGTGGCTGCCTAATAACACAAATTCATCCCAGTTCCTAAATATTTCAACTCATCTAGAAACAAATCTGCCAAATTACAATAGAATACAAAAATTTAGAGTTAAATGTTTTTATTTAATTTTTTTTATATTGACGTCTAGTGATGGTATACGGTATAGTAGGCCGCGAACAATGGGAGCTTAGTCTAATAAACACATTACTCGCAAAATTTGATATGAACGGTCATTGCATGCTTTGCAATACTTAAGTGCAGTTTGTTAAAAAATTGCTGCAAATGAACTTTTTTCATATTATGAGTAATACGGAATGCTAGCGTGCTTCTGAATCGTATTTAAACGGGTATTTCAGGAAATCATAGGGGATACTTTGTTTTGAAACGTACAGTCAGTCAAAGAAGTCTCCATGTACTAAATACATATAATAAAATTTTCTCCGACCATCAAGCTTTCTCAAAATTAATATAGATCCAGTACTGTATATTTTTGGATGGTATTAACAATATTATAACATTAGCCTAAAATATTGTCATTGTATTAGCATGCAGGTTATGTAGCTCATATTTGGGATCGATCTACGTAAGAGAAGACGATAAAGATGGTCAAAGATTTTATAAAATTACACTGCACCCGATTACTAAGTTGTGCATGTCTTTTCGACTGAGGTATACTTTTGCATTGCTTAGAAGTATTTGGTCACTGTTTTATAGTATAGTTTTTCAAGAGTTGGTGACATTTCGTTTTGGTCGCTAATGGTAACCTGTGGTTAGTGAATTTTCAGGATGCCCCTGATACTATACGTGCTTCCGCTTGTAGTACGAAATTTAATTCCGATATTAAATTCGCTTTATATCCTTCTCCCGTGATCTTGAGGGATCCGTTTTATTGGTGCGCCAAAAAATGTCCTGCGCGTTGTTTTCATTTTGCAGGCGCGCGACGACGCCGGTTTTGCTCGACAAGGGACTTTTCTCTTCCAGTGAAGCCTTTCCGTTGTTTGGTCGATTCATTTAAAATCTGTTTTAAGCCCAGACATCTGAGGTGGATTTCGTCGGCAAACAACGTAGTAATTTCTGTATCGGCCATTTCGATTTGTTTTCGTTAGTTTTAGTGCTGTAGACACGGGAAAAACTCGCCTGGTGAGGATTTCGTAATTTGCTTTGTCTGGTGATTGGAAGCCATTGTGTGATTAGCGTTTCGTGCGACGGCTATTGACCCTCTTGTTAAGAGGTAAGTTTTCTTTATTAATTGCAGATGTTTTGGGTTTCTCGTGTCTTTATTAATTGCATTTTCGTTTTATTTCGCTTTTCATTCATATCGGACTCGATTTAATTGGCTTAATTAATCGGCGTGACGTCATTTTGATTAGAGATTAATTAAGGCTTAAAGGCTTAGTATTCGGATGGCTTAATCAGTTGTATTCACTAGCTGAGCTTCGCGCTTGATTTATCTAATCATTATCTTTCATTTCGGTCTCGATTTATTAGCTTAATTGATCGGCATGACGTCAAATTGATTAGAGATTAACTTAAGCTTTTGGGTTTTTATATGTGAATGGAATAGTCATTATTATTTATTCACTGAATCTTGCGATTAGCCTAATTAATCGTTTTAATTTTATTTCCGACGAAATGTAATGTAGATTTTCGATAATTTAGTAGTTCGATTTATTTGACCCTTCTGTAGCGGTTTAGCAGCGAGTGTTAAATTTAACCATTGATTTTTATGTTGCTTTATCAAAGGCATCTATTGTCTACAGCAATAAGTTGCAATCAATGCTTAAACGGCAAATTTCATGGAGTTTATTTTATTACCGAAGTTAGAATTGATGCAATGGTGAATTGTTGTTTTATCTTTAATTTTAATAATTAATCTTGCAATTAACTTCTAGTGATTCGTGTGGGTAGTTGATTTCAACTGTTAGTTATACAATAAACCGGGAAATTCGGTTGTTAATTGTTAGGTAATGCAGTTTGTTTATTATTAGTTTTTGTTACTAAGGGAAGCCATCAAATCGCGTTATTGAATGCAGATTACATATTTTTTGCATATTTTCGTTCATTGTTGTTTACCTTATTGAACTTTTTCTTGAAGTATTAAAATAAAGGTAGAGGCACGCTATCTGTTTGATATTAATATTGAAAGGTCGTTCGGACCATTTATTTGCCAAATTCGTTTAGTGTTGTGTTTTATTTATGGTTAGTTTTGACCAAATTTCACTCAGGTTTACACTGCACTCTAACTATTGAACAGATTCTGCCTTGAAATTATTGTTCTTAAAACTTTGACAAATTTATCGTAGATTCAACTTTACTACTGGTTACAGGTTAGGACCTTACGCACATGTGTGCTTGCAACGAACTGGTTTGGTTTTACATAATATTTTCCAAGTTCCAGTTCAAACTAAAGGCAGGGTGATATTTACTTAGTAGTTCATGCATTTTAGTAGTTCATCATATTAATCACCTCTAACCCCATTTTAACACTAGGTCAAAATAATTTTTTTCTTTAAATTGCAACAATACAAGATATTAATTCGTCATATTAAGATTTTTTATTTAATATCTGTTATAAATTGACCCGCTTTTGTTAATTGTATTTTAATTTACTAAAAACAAACTTAATAAGATAATTGGGTGTATAGGTTCCGGGCATGCTAATAACATTTATTCTAAAGTAATGGAGCTGCGCTAGGATGCAAGATGAAAGGTTGGAAATTTCAACAAAGAATGGGTTTACTTTAGTCTTGGGATTTCTCCGTGCCTCCTCGATGATAATGCCGAAGATATCTGAGGCCCTGAATCCGTCCAGTGACGTCACCGGAAGCTGCGAAGAGGTCGGTCGTAACAATAAGCTCACCGTTGCGTGGGTTCAGGGATATGAAGGTCATCAAGGCAACGAAGAAGCCGACACACTTGCAAAACGAGGCGCAAGTAAGGTTACGTTGGGACCTGAGCCCTACTGCGGGATAGCAGGAAGAATCTTCAAAACAGCACTTAAAAGCTGTATACGTGGTTACAAGCACCGCGGTAACTACAGGTCAAACAGTTCGTAAACCACGGCTCCCCAAAATTCACGGCATATTTACTTAAGAGGAGTCGCAAGACGATAAGAATATTAGTGGGTCAGCTTAAGGCGCACTGTAGAATGAACAGACACATGGAAAAGTTCGGCCTGGAGATAATAGCCGTTGCAGGTTCTGTCAGGAGGAAGAGGGAACTCCAAAACACGTCGTGTGTGAGGCTTTTTGCAGGCTCAGGTATGCCAGGCTAAGAGAGACCAAACCAGGACCTGCAAGGTACATGGAGGAGCCGGTACCCTAATTGTGGAGTCTAATTAGGAAAACCAGACTGGATGGAGCATGGTTCGGAGTGCTATAACAAACCTGCATAGGTTACAGTGGCATAGGCGGGTATCAGCACCAACTCCCTTCAATCATATTATATTCTATTCTATTCTATGCTAATAATATTTAATCCAAAGAAATGAAGCTGTGTTAGGGTGCAAAATAAAAGGTTGGAAATTTCAACAAAGAATGGGTTTATTTTAGCCGCCCTCTGACAAAGTTTAGATCGGAAGTACAATTATGATGGAATATTCTTAGTGATCTGTGTATCTTGGGGTTTCTCCGTGCCTCCTCGATGATGATGCCGGAGATATCTAAGGCGCTGGCCTACAATAAGCGTCGTAGGTCCCATAAAGTGTCACGCCATACGCCGCGTCTGTATGCTGTCTATGGAAATGAATAGGTCCGTTCTCTATTGCACGCGGCATGCGACCTTCGGCGTACCTATTCATTTCCATAGGCGCTGGTCTCAAAAAAACCGCCGCGTCTGTATGCTCTCTATGGAAATGAATCGGTACGTCGAAGGTCACGTGCGGCGTGCAATAGAGAACGTACCGATTCATTTCCATAGACAGCATACAGACGCGGCGTATGGCGTGGCGCTTTATGCGACCTACGGCGTTTATTGAAGGCCAGCGACTAATGCCCTGAAATCCGTCCTGTGACGTCAGCGGAAGCTGCGCTGGTATGTGAGATGCCAAAAGGAAACAAAACATAGAAAAAGAGTACAAGGCGGTTAAAGAATTTAAAAGCAATGTCAAATTGCTCTCAGTTTGGCGAGGAAGGTTAACTTAGTTTCGATTTTTGAAAAATTAATTTAAAAACAAAAGGAATATTAATGAATCCTGGTCTATTACGCTGAAAAATAATAAATCATGCAGAAAAGTAAATATGTATAAAAATCAATTAACATATCCCTCCACCAAGTTGAGTAGAACTTAAAATTATTTTTAACAGTTATATTTTCAAGTAAATAATGTACGAAAAAAAGGCTCAATTAGCAATGCACTACTAATTTGTAAGTATATATAAATTGCGTAATAAAAGAAAGTTATAGCTATTAATTTCAAAATCAATAAGAGACAGAGATATAATCAATCTAAAAATCAATATGAGATAAAGATATTTTAAATAATCTAAAATTAATATGAGACAAAGACATTTTAGTTAATCTAAACTACTCAAAAATGAATAGGGATATTGATTTCTTTGTATGTCTGTAGAGCCCTGTATTTTTTGCATGGATGCATGATGTATCACTGTGGGTGGCGAATTTTATTGGCTTTACAATGATTTAGTTGTTTTTTGTTGAAGGTTTTAATTTTCAAATATACAGGGTGCTTCAGAAAGTGTTGCAATATCTATTATTTTTGATTAACTCTTAACTTTTGGACAGCCGATTTTGATTAATTTTTGTGTAACATTCTGCATCTGTGTTAACTTCTCCCGAAACGGTTCTGGAACCATTTGCCTGCTGGGAAAAATAAGACAATTATACAGCGCGTCCCAATTTCGGTCATCGCTACTGAAATCTCGATCAAACCATTTTTACATTTTCGTTGAACTTTTTGACCTCCAACAGAATAGGTATACATTAATATCAAGTAGCCCGGTGTCCCTTTATCTGACAGTAGTTTTTTATCCATTTCCTTTGTCAGTACCTTTCATAAGTACCTATTAAGTTACAAAAGCATACATAACTCATTTTTCCGACGCGTCGGAAAAAATGAGTTTTGTATGCTTTTGTAACTTAGTTGAGATAGCAGCAGTGTTGAGAACAATGCAAAGCGTTATTTCGCGAACGACATCTCAATGCAGAAAAACTGACGGTACTGCTGGAAGACCTGGAAGTGGGTCGCAGTGGGTAACAACTCCTCGACAAGTTCGATTTCCTATCATTAATGTAATTAATTCGCCCATTTTCTACTGCACGACATCTGCAACAAGCCTTTTTCAATGCCACTGCCACCCGAATCTCGGAACAAACTGTTAGGAACCGCTTATGTGAGGTAGGGATTTTATCATATCGTCCTCTGAGAAGCCCAGCAAAAACTCCTACCCATAGAAGACAGCAAGTTCACTGGGCCCGGTTACGTTTAGAAGAGAAATCGCCTTGGAATGACATTCTGTTCAGAGACGAGTCAAGATTCTGTCTGCATAATGACAGTCGACGCCCGAGAGCTTACCGAAATATGAGAAATCGTATTTTACCTCAATATGTTCAACCTGTTGTTGCGTTCGGTGGTGGAGGTATTATGGTCTGAGCAGGAATCTCGATGGATTTTCGCACTGGTCTCCATATCTTTGATGGATCTCTCACTGGCTAGCCATATAACGAAAAAATAATTTTGGAACCAGTGTTGAATCATGCCAATGCAGTTGGACGACATAATTTTATATTGCTAAACGGCAATGCAAGACCGCATAGAGCGCAAGTGGTTTTAAATACGTTTGACAACGAATAAATAAATCATCTTCCCCTTCCACTCCTCCCTCCGGATCCTATAGAACATGTGTGGGACTTTTTACAGAGAGGACTGGACCATCATCCACAGCCTACAACTCGACAAGAGCTTAGGAATCAGTTCTATGGCAGCAAATACCGCAGGAACATATTAATCACTGCATTGCGAGTATGCCAGTAAGGTGCAAAGCTGTTATCGATGCTCATAGTGGGAGTACACGTTCTTGATCATTGTACCGAATTGTTTTAAATGTTAGTTTTTCTCATTATTCTTGTTGCTATTACGTTTTTATACTTTCAAATAAACTTGGGGAAAGAAATATATTTAAATTATTTAAATTTTTATCAAAGATCTTTTAAAATTGTAAATATAATTGGAGGAAGAAATGTTTTCAAATGATTTATTGTTAACAAAGATCTTTGAAACTTTACTAAATTGAGTTTGAGATTTTAATAGCGATGACAGAAATTGAGACACGCTGTATAATTGCCTTATTTTTCCCAGTAGGCAAGTGGTTCCAAAACCGTTCCATACATACAGAAAATGCAGGGCTCCAATGAAATAAAAAAAAAATTCAATATCCCTATTCATTTTTGAGTAGTTTAGAAACCAATATGAGACCAAAAAAGGTAGTTTCAGCACAAAGTACAAAGACAAATACTAAGCCATAGGTATTGCTTCTGCTAAGGCCCCAAAGTTGTCTTAGGAAGGCGGCATGCACTTTTAAATATTGAAGAAAGGTAAATCAAATACATGTTTAAGAATAATAGATTAAGATTACCTCTATCAAGATCAAATAACACAAATGATAGATAGCGATATTGGAGAAAGATATATAGGGTCTCCTACACTTACCGAACACGTCAATTACTAACTTCTCACGTGACTTTACAGGAATAAAGCCTTTTCTTCTCCTTCACGACGCCCCAAGCCGCAAATACCGAGAATTTCTTACGCCATGCTGGCAAAATATACTCCAACACTATAAGACAACATGGGTATAAGCAAACGATAATGCACGATAACGATACTACAGATAAGGCTGTATGCATCATAGGCATACTGTACACCCTGGCTACAAGACAACATGGGTATATGCCAGAGGCACTAGGTAAATGGTATAATAAGCAATGCTTGCCTATCTAATATCCGAGGAATCAATTTGCCTGAAATGGTTAACGAAATAAGATAAGATAAAGATCACTAAGATTAGGTGAAAAACAATTCTACGTGCAAAAAATGAGCCCTATGAAATCCTGGCATAGTCGTCAGATGCGAGTGTGAAGAAGAAACACCTTTGCAGCATGAATTTAATAATTTCTCTGGTAATGCGGACTAGTGTAGGGACTATTGGAATACAAATAATCGAAGTATTTGATTCTTGATTGCATTCGAATGCATTCGATTCTCAACGAAGAATTCGAATACCAGAAATATTCGAATGCGCTAACAACGAATGAATCGTCCCTAATTGTTGAATATTTTTCTTCTGTAGTAAACATATTATTAATTTTAAATGGGGTATTTTTGTAATATGCAGAAGATAAGGAGTTTTTGGGATTTCAAATTAAACGTATTAAAAAGTGATGATTTCAGTAAATCTTTAATAAACTTTTACATAACATCTAAATAAAACAACTTTTAACCAATATTTTATTTTTTAATCGTGAATACTTTCGCTAATCTTTGTAAAAGATTTTGCTCTTATGCTTAAATGTATCAAGAATGAAGACTTCAAGATCAAACAATCCAGAATCCGACAATTTGAAAATTTGAATTCGAGAACGGGACTTCGAAGTCACTCGAAATCTCGAGAGGTTGAATCGCTAATTGAAACATTTGGGATATCGCCACTAATCCAAATAATTCGATTCTTTGTGGTCGAATAATCATTCGATTCTCAAAAGTATTCGAATGCAAGATATTCGATTCTAAAAATCATCCGATTTTCCCTTCACTAATGAGGACGTAAAAGCTGAGAGACACGAAGAAAGTATCTTATTTCATGAGCTAGAAGAATTTCAG
Organism: Pissodes strobi; assembly: GCA_016904865.1. NCBI lineage: Eukaryota > Metazoa > Arthropoda > Insecta > Coleoptera > Curculionidae > Pissodes > Pissodes strobi. The sequence goes on along the minus strand of MU186311.1, from coordinate 53,534 downwards.
TTATCTTATCAACCAAGAGACGAGACAATGATCGATTGGGAGTCGTATAGGTATACTGTAGGATCAAAAACAGGATAATCCCGATTATGCAACATTTTACAAGAAGATAGCGGTCTCACATAGAAGAGTAAAGATGTCGATTCTATTATTGACTGCTTCAAGCTGTTCTTTTCTGAATATTTTCCAGACATTATTATAAAATACACAATCAAAACACATAATGATTTTATAAAGACTTATAATGAAAGTCATGCAGACAAGATACAGTCAGATTGAGATGGACACTCCAGAAAGGCTTGCCTTCCTTGAAATTCTTAAACTTAGCGGTAGATTTCGTGAATCAAGAGGAAGTGTATGACAGTTCATGGTCAGCTACAAATAATGCTTCCAGCCGGCCCATTTTTTGTCAGGCAACTATGCCCAGAAGCTGGTTCTCTCACATTCTACTTCACCTCTGCAGGTCCGCCTCCGTTTTGATGATCTATCTACATGAGCTGAGAAAGAGGAGCAAGATAAGCTTGCTCCGATCCGTGAGTTATATTGGCTAAGAATATCGGGAAATCTTATAAGTATCCAACTTTGGGGATTATTGATGAGCAGTTGGTAACTTTTTGAAGTCGTTACTTATTCAGGTATCGTTATGGTAATTTTGAAGTGTATTTAGACAATTTGAATGGCGTAGCAGAGGAGAATCAAGGTCCTCGAGTTGTCAATCCATTGATATGGTAGCGGATGAAACATAAACACTGATGATCGCCGTGAAGACAATCGCAAAACTCGAATAGGCTTGCCGAAGTGTCTATTGGACATTCGCTAGACGTATGTATTCTCCACAGTGCCTTCTTACATGGAATCTTACCTTAGTGTCTACGTTACCAAGCCTAAGATTTTTGTACTCATCTTCAATGCATCAGCAACACGACATAACCACTGAGGACTTAACATCCAATCGTAATACAATCACCTCCTATAATGATACAAAAATAACATTGGATAACATTGTACGTGAATACACCTCCAAAAGGAGATGGCCTCTACGTTTATTTTATAATTGGCTTGACGTTTCTGCATACAACGCCTTCGTTGTCTGGATTTTGAAAGTTTCACAATAAAATAGCACTAATGGTAGTATGAAAGTTAGAAAGAAGAACTGGGTTATGATCATATTGCACGACGTGCTGGAAAAATTCCTGAGTACGGTAGAGGGTTTTCCGCAACTATATGTCACGCTATTGAAAGTACAAGAGTTACACTAGAAACAATCCGTTTAAGCCCAACGTGATAGTCAAATAATTTGCCTTGTGCCTTTGTTTGATGACACCTGACCATATCATTTCTTTAGATAAAAAAAAAATCAATAAGCCTTAAAACTGATTTGGTTTAATAATTGTATCAAATTATACATAATACTATATAAGCACATTAAACGTTATCTGGTTAGGTACCGTATGTTCTACTTTCAATAATTAAGTACCTATAGAATAGAGGGCAAGTTAATCCCTGATCGCTTTTTTAATCACTGCTCTCCCCTAAACGTTCACCAACATTAAACGATTACGACTATTTCCGAAATAAGGGTGCAAATAAAGGGAATCACAGAACGGTAAATACCTTCATAATATGCACTGGATACGTGGTATGTGCGACCCTAATAGCCATTATCTCATAACAGGAATATTTAGCTCGTGAAATATTGGACACTTATGGGATGCATGCATGTTTCATCGTCATAGTATCATTTATTTATTAGGACGCTACTATTGTTGCTGGTTACGACCTTTTATGATTTCTCGTCGTTATTTCAGATGATGTAATAAATTATCGGCCTTGCGTCTATTCTCTAATAATTATACTAGTTACATTAAAAATTGTATAAGCTCTGAATGAAAATATATTCCTCTATTATTATAGAATTTTTAATCTTCTTCATCATTAGCCTATAGACAACTTCAAGATTTTTCCATGTCATCCGTTTTTAGGCCAACTTCATCTCATTTTTCCATGATATGGACGTCACGTCATTCAACCATATTTTCTGTGATATTCTGGATGATCTTTTTGTTTCTCTAGGTCTTCTCTACAAAGCTAAAGTCTCACCACTCTTTTAACAATATCTGCGATAATTATTGTTCTTCGTCTCAGCTCTTCATTTCGAATTCCATCTCAGGTTTACTTTCAAACTTAACGTGCTTAAATACTCTTTCATTAGTATGCCGATGACTAGCTTTATTTCGTGTGAGCGCCACTGTCACCAGACCACGTCTAGAGAACTTTTCTTTTACGATTAATTTGTATGTCTTTTTTTCTGCCATATATAATACAGTATCGCAAAGCTGCTATAGCGAAGACTGAACCAGTCAAGATTTCAGCAATTTGATATTAATTTATTTATTTCATTATTTTTTTTTCTTTTTGTTCATATTGCTGAAAATAACGGCATCTTTTGGAAGTGAGACATGCCTTATCTCTGAATATGATTTCAGAAACATTTTCGAGCGACATCCGAGCTTTTTAAAGACATTTTATTATCTTACCTTGTCTTGGGACGTATTTAATACGAATCTTAACCATACCGTATTCACATCTACATGTACTATTACTGTTCCATAGATATATTTTGGAAGGTTAGTGTACTGCGATTATCTAGGACCTACAAAATTACCCACGATTCAATCAAATCCCTTATAAAGATCCATAGATGCCAGGCACTAAAGGATATTCCATTTTGTGACTTTTAGTACGAGGAGAAGCATTAGCTGAATATGATCCAATATTACAAATCCTTTTAAAAAACTTGCCAGCTCTACTGACTGGTTGAAGTAAATTAAGTAGAAACTGAAATGTACAACTTACGATCACTTATTCATCGGTCGAGTTCACACTAAAGTTTTTACTAATCATACCCTTTCCGAATATTAGGCGTATGTGGAATTGACCTTTTTACTTATATCACCTTCGCGGTTGATCAGTTCTTATCCACTACGCTTTCAACTTGTTACTAGTTTTCTTTAGTATGTGCATGTATACGAGGTGATATGCATATATTTTCAGTATAAGTAATGTGAATGTATCGAGCGTAGAGCACAGTGTAAGGGCACATACTTTGGATGGTTTTTTTTTATTAAGCGGTCACGTTTTACTTCTTGGTTCGGGGGGGCTGATTGAAATATCGTAACTTTTCTATAAATTTATACTGCGTTTTCCTTAAACTATACAAGAAACAAAACTAGACGTATAAAGAATGGTCATTTGTGTTTTATTGCCAGTATTGACTGGTCACTTAAAAAATTGTAATTATTCAAGATAATGGTTTCACGAACATCAACTTTAGAACCTACTACAAAACAACGTAAATTGAACAGGGTCTTAGCCGACAATGACGATAAATCATTTCTGACTTTTGTCAGATCAAACCTAATGTACGTTGCATGTGTTTTTTATTAGTGTGTCGATATTAGCGTTTATATGCGCTATCAGGTTTGCCGATATCTTTCTATTATAGAATTCCCACCCCTTATCGCCTTGAACTATTTTTTTAAATGTTTGTCAAAGTCTCACTGGCGATAAATCCAAATTGTGATCTCTTGGTTTAATATGCAGTACTCCGGTCGGTGACACCTTAACGCATTTATGAATTTCAGTCGGTAAACGTTAAAGAAAAATGAAATTAGCTGGCACATAGTCTTAGATACGAACTCTAACATCCTTTGAGACGACGAAAGGATAACTGACGCGCATAGAAAAGGGCTATAACTTACCCATTTCAAGCAATTTTGTTACATGTAAGGGTATTGTTAGGAATTTAGATCTTGACTAAGGCATGGAAAGAATTAAAGATTTTTGTACAGCAAATGTACGAATAATTAATGCGAAAAGATTTAACCGAAAGGTTTTTTTTATGGCAGTGGCACACACACAACACAACTCGACGAACGGTGTGTGCGCAAAGATGTTGATTGCCACGGTTCTTGAACAGCTGTAGATTGTAATTTGTGGGAAACAGATGTCCTGAGAGTGAGCCCCACAGTGACGCGGCGCGCCTGACAATGGAATCCTTGTAAAGCGATGTTCTAGGTGTGTCCGGTTGTACGACGAACAGGTGTGCTCTTGCCGTCTATCATGACTGTCTAACCGGCGTTGCTGAGGGGCGGGATGGAACGGGCCAAATCCTGGGAACATATGTCATGAAAATATCTGTAAAGCAAGGTGATCTCTGTCACATGTCTGCGGTGTTCCAGACTATCTAGATCCCGGGTCAACTCCGGATCATCGACGACAGATAGCTCTTCCTGAATGGAATCCAGCAGCTTTAGGGTGTGCTTCGGTACGGTACCCCAGATGCGTGAGCAATATTCTAAGCACGGTCTTATTTGCGCTTTGTAGAGCAAGAGCAGTTGCTGCAGTGTCTATAGCTTTTGTTGCGAAAAAGCGTACCAAGCTTCTGCGAGACTGATTTTGCGATGCTAGTGTGAGGCGTTTCTCGTTAGGCGCTTCTTTGCTTCTGCATACTATGCTATTTCTTCTGCATATCATGCTATTGGACTGCCTAGTTTAACCATTACGTCATCCAATGGTTGGTTCTCGGGCGCCACCGCATCTGGATTATAGTGGTAGAGGGCCCACTCCGCACCGGGTTGCTTTTAGACAGTGGAGAAACGGCGAACCAGGGGTCAATCTGGAATGTTTGCGTGGTTGCCGGCTGCTTTCAGAAATTCACTTGCTTAACTTAACTTAATACCAGGAAGGGATTTAGAAAGAAAACACACAATTTCAAAATACACCTAATACAGCATCTCTATTTGCCAACTGGGAATATAAAGCATGGTGACGTCAAAACCTTGATAACCTACGCTAACCTAGCGTTGCAACGCAAGAATTCATTCTTTACTAATCCAACCTACCTAAACTGAGGTTAACCCAAACTATCAATTAAAACGTTACTCTTATGTGGCTTATATTAACCCAAAAGATAAAGAAATGAAAATAGAATATTGCCAGAGGGGGGGGGTATGGTATGCGAGACGTAACGGAATGACCTTGACATTAAACAGAGAAACAGAGCCGCGATATCAACTCTTAAGGAACGGTACTACTACGACGAAGCTACTTGGATTACGGTATCCACGAGTCCACGGACAGGCACTCGAATGACGGTCCTACATCGGTCCAACGTAGCTCCTCTGACTTGGTCCTGACGGTTATGGATATAAGCGGCCTGATGCATACGACGATAGCGGTAAGGTTCGGATAATATCGATACATAAGGATGACGACGATACATAGGATACGGTGCGACATTAATAAACGACCTGACGAGGCTTCCTGCATATGTGAAAAATAAATCCCGGAGTGCGCGTGCGCGAATACGTCATTGCGTTCCGGTCGTGCTTCGCTACTACGGTTGTACGCCGTCGTGGAGGCGGTAGGCTAGTTAAGGAACGGGGTAGGTAGACTGAGTGTGAGAGAGAGCTTGTAAAGATAGAGCCGACCGGAATGGAAAGACCGAGGCCGGCTTGTAGTGTAGAGAGAGAGAGCATGTGTAGTGAAAGAATAACTGATCGGAATAGAAAACCGAGACCAGCTTGTGTAATGTAAGGGAGTGAGAGAGATGAGGAATGGCGGAAGGTGGGTTGAGTTTGAGATAGAGCTTGTAAAGATAGAACCGACCGGAATGGAAAGACCGAGGCCGGCTTGTAGTGTAGAGAGAGAGAGAGAGAGTGTGTGTAGTGAAAGAATAACTGATCGGAATAGAAAACCGAGACCAGCTTAGTGTAGTGTAAGAGGGAGAGAGATATACCTACAGTAATACCTATATAGCAGCAGCGAAGGCGGACAAGAAAGGCGGCGACGATGGCGGTCTGCTGAAGGCGGCTGTCATGGCGGCGACCTGCAGGAAGCGGCGTGGGTCTGGCTCAGCTTGGCGGCTTACATTGGCGGTAGTGGTGGTCCTCTTCCTCTGGTCTGGGCTGGGCTAGGCGGCTGGCTGGCTGGCGACGTCTTCTTCGAGAACTCGGGTGAGTTCTGCCTGTTCAGCGCGATGTAGCCCGGTTTTGTTAACTCGACGCGTAGTGGGGGATCACGTCATCGGCCGGCCGATGAGTGGGGACCTTCACGCGCACGGTGCTGCGACGGAGATCGCGACGTTCTACCGGTACCGCGCGAGTACTATGGAAAATGTGAAAACCGATTTCCCGGCTTTTCGCGACGGAATATTTTATTGAACCGGGTTTAGAATATTTACATAATATTTTACGAAAAAGAATGATGTGAATAGCTCGTAAAATAAGAAAGTTAATCCGGCTTGCATACCCTTCCCCTAAAAATATAGTAACTTCGTTACACACCCCCCTTTCTTTGAGAAAAATATTTATTCATAAATATTTTACACCTAAAACTAAAAAAAACCTAATTCGGATATTTATACAAATCAAAATTCGCGAAACTAAATGGCCTCTTCTTCGGTTCTTCCTCCGGTGTCGGGGCATCTCATAGACGGGTGTACATGAGGTGGGTCCTCATGCTCACGTCGCGTTCAGGTTCTTCATCGGGTCTTCGGGGCCACTGGATAGTGGATCCCTAGTCCAACCGGTCAGCCAGATTAGTGGCTGAAGGAGTACTGGGTACGGTTGGACTCTTACCAGTATGATAATTGACTTACATACTGGTGTCATGAGCCGGTTTAAGATCCTTTATATGGATGTGTCTCAACTTCTTGCCGGAACGGTCTTTGAGGTCATAGACAACGGGAGAGACGACCTTAATCACAGTGTAGGGTCCTGAGTATTTCGGGGCCAGTTTGGCGGCGAAACCTTTGACTGCTGACGACAGCGGATTTTCTCTTCGTAGGACTTGCTCACCAACTCGACATCGCCATTCTCGACGACGCAAGTTGTAGTGATGGCTCTGTACGGTGAAAGCTCTTCCTAGATTAACACGGACCAGTTCATAGACTTCTTTTAACTTCTGAAGTCGGCCGGTGTGGGCAGTGAGCTGTTGATTATCTGCTTCGGCTTCTTCTTCCTGGCGGTCATTGGTATCCGTCACGCTTCGATATAATGCTTTGGGAGGGTCTAGTTCACGTCCAAAGTTAAGGAATGCCGGTGAAAATCCGGTGGAGTCATGACGGGAACTGTTGATCGCAAATACCAGATCGGGTAGATGCACATCCCATTTTCTGTGATCGGTCTCGCAGAATTGGGCAACCATTGTCTTAATGGTTTTGTTGGTGCGTTCTACGGGATTGGCTTGCGGTGTATATGGTGGTGTCAATCGATGTGTGATACCCATATCACGTAGAAGTTCCTTGAAGCTCTGTCCGGTATACTGGGTTCCGTTGTCGGAGATAACTGTGCGAGGACACCCAAATCTTGTAATGACTTCTTCATAGAAGGCCTGACTGACAGCTTTGGCGGTGGCTTTCCGAATTGCACGACACTGGACCCACTTGGTAAAACGATCTTGAAAAACGACCATATAGTTATTCCCTTTCGAGGATCGGGGTAATGGGCCAACTAGATCGGTACTGACCGTTTCCCACGGTTGGGTATTTCTTGATGGTTGCATCTTGCCAGGCGTCATTTGTTGGGCGGTTTTATAGCGTTGGCAAGACGGACAGTTTCTTACATACGTTGCAATATCTCGGAACATGCCCGGCCAGTAATATCTAAGTGCGATTCTGGCTGTTGTCTTAGCTATTCCCAGATGTCCTGCAGTTGGTCGGTCGTGGTTTTCTTCCAGAACTGCTTTACGGGCTGGCTTAGGAACACACACTTTCCATGGATCAGCTAGGTCGTTTTCGGTAGAGTCAGACATATCCCAAAAGTGACGGTATAACCTGCCATCTTTGATACAATAGTCGGGAAAAGCTGGCGGATCATTTTCTACAGCTGCCTTTTTAGCGCTGTACCAGGTACATGGGATGAATTCCTCCAAGGTGAAAATTGGATCTGATTGGTCTTCAGGATTGTCGGTAATAACCGGATCTCGGGATAAGGCATCGGCCAATCGGTTAAGTACTCCCTTTCGGTATTTTATTTCGAAATCAAACTGCTGAAGATATATGCTCCAACGAGCTAATCTCCCGGATGGACTCTTGATGGAATGAAGCCAACGGAGAGACTGATGGTCGGTGACAACTGTAAAGTGGTAGCCTTCTAGGTATGGTCTCATCTTCTCGATTCCCCAAACGATAGCCAAACACTCCTTTTCGGTGACGGAGAATTTCTTCTCGTTAGGATTTATACTGCGACTTGCATAAGCGATTACGTGATCGCCATCTGGTCCATGCTGAATCAAAGCCGCACCTAACCCATTATCGGATGCATCGGTCTGCAACACGAAAGGCTTGGAAAAATCCGGACAAGCCAGTACTGGGGCTTCGGTTAGGCAAGTCTTCAGGTGGTCGAATGCGTTCTGCTGGTCGTCAGTCCATGCCCATCGAATACCTTTCTTTAAAAGACGATTAAGTGGGGCAGCTATCTGGGAGAAGTTTTGAACAAAGCGTCGATACCAAGAAGCGACGCCTAAGAATCGTCGGAGACTGCGTAAGTTGGTTGGAGCGGGAAGTTCTAGGATGGCGGATACTTTTTCCGGATCAGTGCGAATTCCTTCGGAAGTAACGAGGTGACCCAAGTAGCGGAGAGATCTTCGACCAAATTGACACTTTTCAGGATTTATTTTCAAGTTAGCACGTCGAAGACGGCGGAATACTTCTTGCAGATTACGGAGGTGTTCGTCAAATGTTTCCCCGAGGATGATTATGTCATCTAAATAGGCGAAGCAAAAAGGATCTAACTCAGGTCCAATAATCCGGTCCATCAGACGCTGAAAGGTGGCAGGAGCGGAGTGTAGTCCAAACGGCATAACTCGGAAGTGGAATAGCCCGACGCCTGGAACAGTAAAGGCAGTGATTGCTTTACTAGCTTCATCCAGTGGTATCTGCCAGTAGCCTTGTTTAAGGTCGATGCTGGAGATGTAACGGGCTCGTCGAAGCTTGTCTAGGATGGCATTGATATACGGTAATGGGTACGCATCCTTGCGTGAAATGGCGTTGACTTTCTGAAAGTCGATGCAAAACCGGTGTTTGCCATCCTTTTTCCGGACTATCACGACGGGAGAACTCCATGGGCTATCGGATGGTTCAATTATGCCGTCTTCCAACATCTTTTGTACTTCGGTATTGATAATTTCCTGCATTTTCGGATTCTGTGGTCGATATCGTTGCTTGATAGGTTCGGGCTGTAGTAGATGGATCGAATGCTTGATTAGCGGTGTGGTTCCTCGGATATCTTCAAATTTCGGTAGCTCTTGATCTAGAAAGCGTTGAAGACTGCGTTCTTCCTTGTCGGTTAGGGTCAGGTTCGGACTGCTGTTGACTTGGCCTATCGGGCTACACATATTAGGAGAAAGCAGTAGTTTATTCTGTAGATAAACTTGACTGGAACCGAGGTCTAGATGGAACAGATGCCGTCCCAAAATGTCCATCCCTAGTACGATGTCAGAAGTCAGATGCGGAAAATAGCTAATCTCCTCGGTCAGCGTGACATCATTGAACTTAAGCGGAATACGGTAAGCTTCGGTTATGTCAATTACGCCACCATTAGCTACTTTTGCACTTCTCACGGGAGCCCGTACTTTTGGGTAATGGTTCTTTCGGCACTCGGATACAGCTAAATCTCCTATATATGAATTGGCGGCTCCGGTATCTATGAGAGCAGAAAACGGAGTATTCTTGATATACACCAGAGCGTGAGGACGAGTGTCGGATGTAGCGGTTATATGGTCGGGAGGATTCGAGGTTCTTCTGATACGGTGCTGAACTGACCTCGGGATGGTGCAGCGCCTGTTTAGTTTTCCGGATGGGAGCACTTACAGTCTCGGGACATGACGCCTTTTTTCCCGCACCGTGAACAGAATAATTGCGCTGGGTTTCTACAATCTTGGCGGACATGTCCATTTTCTCCGCATCTCCAACACTGGGCTTCGGTATTTACTCTCTGTTGAGGAGGATTGCTGAAACGGTGGATGGTTCTTCTTTGGTATCCTGGATTGGTTGGTGTGATGTTGGCTGGTGAGTCCCTTCTGTTTTGACGGTAAGGAGGTGTGGGCGGAGCCTTGGACTGGCGAAGTTCCTCAAGGAGTAACTCTGTTTCACGGACTATTCTGGAAAACGTGATTATGTCGGTGTAGTCGGATCTTCTAATATGCTGCCTATATTCCGGCAGCAGGTTTCGGTATAACCACCGCAGTTCTTGATCAGGCCCAATGCCGCCATGTCTACGGATTAGCGTTTGCAAGTCGGTTATATATCGGCAGCTGGCTTCATTAGACTTCTGGAGGCGACGACTAATTTCGGCTTCTAGGTTGTCGGCATAATTTAAAGGAAAGTAGAACGTCCGAAAATCGGTGATAAAATCCTGCCATGTTTGCCAGTTGAGCCGGTTGTTTCGAAACCAGAGGGCGGCTTCGTCTCTAAGAAGTTCGGGCATGTGGGGCAGCAGCCAATCCAAAACGATGCTCTGAGAGGCACAAATTTCTTCAAGTCTCTCAATGAAAGTAACTGGGTCATTTCTGCCATTAAACGATATATTCCATTTGTGTACCTTCAATGGTTGGGCGGTTGGATTGGGCATCGAGATTGGAGGCGGAGTGACGAATGCAGCCGGAAATGGTGTAGGTACGGAAGTAGACATAATGGTAGTGGAAGCGGTAACAAAAGGCGAGATGGTCAACGGAAGATTTATCGGATTTGGCACAGTGGTAGTGGACAGCATCGGATTAGATAATGACGTCTTCGGAAGTGGGACACTTGTCGTCGTTGTGGCGGTAGAGTAGAGAATCGATGGAACCGTAGCCGGTATGGCTATACTTGTCGGCGGGTAGCTAAACGGCTGACTTGTAGGTGCGGGTGTGGCTCGGCCGTCTCGGATGAAAGTAATTAGTCGCTTCCACAAAACGTCGGTAGTGCCGGTGGTCTCTAGTCCAAACTTGGTTAATTCGCTAAAACAGAGTTTTATCCACAATACCGAAACAGAATATTTGCACTCGACGCGCGTTTCGCTAACCATGTTAGCATCATCAGGAGATGATTAAAACTAAAATTAAAATCTACCTAACTCCCTTTTATACTACTGTTTGCTTAATCAAGCGGAACTAAAAAGAACCAATCCTGGGATCCCGCTAGTCACGCTTGATCAACCAATACAATGGACTATACGGAATAGGCCCTCTGTCTCTATTTAAACTATTCTTACATTTAATAATTTCCATACTTTCATATGCGTCTAATAATCTCCTATCAGTTATATTATGAATTAATTTTAAATTTTTAATTGTTATTCTATGATTATTATCAAAAGCATGCTCGGCAACACTTGATTTATCTGTTCTACCATACTTTAAATGAGCTATATGTTCTTTGAATCTCGTCTGTATAGATCTTCTAGTTTGCCCAACATATTTTTGGTTACAATCCATACAACCAATTTCATAAATTCCACTTCTTTCTAATATTTCAATTTTGTCCTTTGGACCTCCTAATAATTTCTTAATGTTAAACTGAGTCTGGTATACTAATTTTAAACCTACTTCCTTAAAAACTTTTTGGAGTCCTCTAGTATACTGAGGATTATACGGTATCGAAACGTGTTTTGTATTTTCATCCTGATTAAGGAAAGAAGTGGAATCACGAATGGTCTTTCTAAACAAATGCCTATTAATTAGTTTATTTATTAAGTTGGTATTAAAACCATTAACTTTCGCTATATTCCTAATAGTTTCCTTTTCATTATTAAATCTTTCTCTGCTAAGAGGAAAGTTAACCAAACGGTGTACTAAAAAATTAAAGCTGGCCATTTTATGTTGGTCGCAGTGGAAGGAGTCATTAGGAATATA
>MU186311.1:0-36642 GCA_016904865.1 Pissodes strobi | reverse complement strand
CGAGTGACTTCGAAGTCCCGTTCTCGAATTCAAATTTTCAAATTGTCTGATTCTGGATTGTTTGATCTTGAAGTCTTCATTCTTGATACATTTAAGCATAAGAGCAAAATCTTTTACAAAGATTAGCGAAAGTATTCACGATTAAAAAATAAAATATTGGTTAAAAGTTGTTTTATTTAGATATTATGTAAAAGTTTATTAAAGATTTACTGAAATCATCACTTTTTAATACTTTTAATTTGAAATCCCAAAAACTCCTTATCTTCTGCATATTGCAAAAATACCCCATTTAAAATTAATAATATGTTTACTACAGAAGAAAAATATTCAACAATTAGGGACGATTCATTCGTTGTTAGCGCATTCGAATATTTCTGGTATTCGAATTCTTCGTTGAGAATCGAATGCATTCGAATGCAAGCAAGAATCAAATACTTCGATTATTTGTATTCGAATAGTCCCTACACTAGTCCGCATTACCAGAGAAATTATTAAATTCATGCTGCAAAGGTGTTTCTTCTTCACACTCGCATCTGACGACTATGCCAGGATTTCATATGGCTCATTTTTTGCACGTAGAATTATTTTTCACCTAATCTTAGTGATCTTTATCTTATCTTATTTCGTTAACCATTTCAGGCAAATTGATTCCTCGGATATTAGATAGGCAAGCATTGCTTATTATACCATTTACCTAGTGCCTTTGGCATATACCCATGTTGTCTTGTAGCCAGGGTGTACAGTATGCCTATGAGGCATACAGCCTTATCTGTAGTATCGTTATTGTGCATTATCTTTTGCTTATACCCATGTTGTCTTATAATGTTGGAGTATATTTTGCCAGCAGGGCGTAAGAAATTCTCGGTATTTGAGGCTTGGGGCGTCGTGAAGAAGAAGAAAAGGCTTTACTCCTGTAAAGTCGCGTGAGAAGTTAGTAATTGACGTGTTCGGTAAGTGTAGGAGACCCTATATATCTTTCTCCAATATCGCTATCTATCATTTGTGTTATTTGATCTTGATAGAGGTAATCTTAATCGATTATTCTTAAACATGTATTTGATTTACCTTTCTTCAATATTTGAAAGTGCATGCCAACTTTGGGGCCTTAGCAGAAGCAATACCTATGGCTTAGTATTTGTACTTTGTACTTTGTGCTGAAATTACCTTTTTTTGGTCTCATATTGGTTTCTAAACTACTTAAAAATGAATAGGGATATTGGTTTTTTTTTATTTCATTGGAGCCCTGTATTTTCTGTATGGAAGCATGTAGAGGAACCTGCTTTTCACTGTGGGGAGAGAATTGTATTGGCTTTACAATGATTTAGTTGTTTTTTGTTGAATGTTTTAATTTTCAAATATACAGGGTGCTTTAGAAAGGGTTGCATAATCGGGATTGGATAAGGGGTTTTGATTAATTTTTGTGTAACATTCTGTATCTGTGTTAACTTCTCCCAAAACGGTTTTGGAACCACTTGCCTACTGGGAAAAATAAGGCAATTATACAGCGTGTCTCAATTTCTGTCATCGCTATTAAAATCTCAAACTCAATTTAGTAAAGTTTCAAAGATCTTTGTTAACAATAAATCATTTGAAAACATTTCTTCCTCCAATTATATTTACAATTTTAAAAGATCTTTGATGAAAATTTAAATAAATTAAAAATATTACTAACCCAAGTTTATTTAAAAGTATAAAAACGTAATAGCAACAAGAATAATGAGAAAAACTAACATTTAAAACAATTCGGTACAATAATCAAGAACGTGTACTCCCACCATGAGCATCGATAACAACTTTGCACCTTACTGGCATACTCGCAATGCAGTGATTAGTATGTTCCGGCGGTATTTGCTGCCATAGAACTGATTCCTAAGCTCTTCTCGAGTTGTAGGCAGTGGATGAAGGTCCAGTCCTCTGTGTAAAAAGTCCCACACATGTTCTATAGGATCCGAAGGGAGGAGTGGAAGGGGAAGATGATTTATTCGTTGCCAAACGTATTTAAAACCACTTGCGTTCTATGCGGTCTTGCATTGCCGTTTAGCAATATAAAATTATGTCGTCCAACTGCATTGGCATGCTTCAACACTGGTTCCAAAATAATCTTTTCGTTATATTGCTAGCCAGTGAGAGATCCAACAAAGATATGGAGATCAGTGCGAAAATCCATCGAGATTCCTGCTCAGACCATAATACCTCCACCACCGAACGCAACAACAGGTTGAACATATTGAGGTAAACTACGATTTCTCATATTTCGGTAAACTCTCGGGCGTCGACTGTCATTATGCAGACAGAATCTTGACTCGTCTGTAAACAGAATGTCATTCCAAGGAGGTTTCTCTTCTAAACGTAACCGGGCCCAGTGAATTTGCTGTCTTCTGTGGGTAGGAGTTTTTGCTGGGCTTCTAAGAAGACGATATGATAAAATCCCTACCTCACGTAAGCGGTTCCTAACAGTTTGCTCCGAGATTCGGGTGGCAGTGGCATTGAAAAAGGCTTGTTGCAGATGTCGTGCAGTAGAAAATGGGCAAATTAATTACATTAATGATAGGAAATCGATCTTGCCGAGGAGTTGTAACCCACTGCGACCCACTTCCAAGTCTTCCAGCAGTACCGTCAGTTTTTCTGCATTGAGATGTCGTTCGCGAAATAACGCTTTGCATTGTTCTCAACACTGCTGCTATCTCAACTAAGTTACAAAAGCCTACAAAACTCATTTTTTCCGACGCGTCGGAAAAATGAGTTATGTATGCTTTTGTAACTTAATAGGTACTTATGAAAGGTACTGACAAAGGAAATGGATAAAAAACTACTGTCAGTTAAAGGGACACCGGGCTACTTGATATTAATGTATACTTATTCTGTTGGAGGTCAACGGAAATGTAAAAATGTTTTGATCGAGATTTCAGTAGCGATGACCGAAATTGGGACGCGCTGTATAATTGTCTTATTTTTCCCAGTAGGCAAATGGTTCCAAAACCGTTTCGGGAGAAGTTAACACAAATGCAGAATGTGACACAAAAATTAATCAAAACCGGTTATCCAAAAGTTAAGAGTTAATCAAAAATAATAGATATTGCAACACTTTTTAAAGCACCCTGTATATTTGAAAATTAAAACCTTCAACAAAAAACAACTAAATACTTGTAAAGCCAATAAAATTCTCCACTGACAGTGATATATCATGCTTCCATGCAAAAAATACAGGGCTCTACAGACATACAAAGAAATCAATATCCCTATTCATTTTTGAGTAGTTTAGATTAACTAAAATGTCTATGTCTCATATTAATTTTAGTTTATTTAAAATATCTTTATCTCATATTGATTTTTAGATTGATTATATCTCTGTCTCTTATTGATTTTGAAATTAATCGCTATAACTTTCTTTTATTACGCAATTTATATAGACTTACCTTTCAAATTAGTAGTCCATTGCTAATTGAGCCTTTTTTTCGTACATTATTTACTTGAAAATATAACTGTTAAAAACAACTTTGAGTTCTACTCAACTTGATGGAGGGATATGTTAATTGATTTTTATATATATTTACTTTTCTGTATGTTTTATTATTTTTCAGCGTAATAGACCAGGAGTCATTTATATTCCTTTTGTTTTTTAATTAATTTTTCAAAAATCGAAACTAAGTTGCCCGTCCTCGCCAAACTGAGAGCATTTTGACATTGCTTTTAAATTCTTTAACCGCCTTGTACTGTTTTTCTATGTTTTGTTTCCTTTTGGCATCTCACATAACCAGCGCAGCTTCCGCTGACGTCACAGGACGGATTTCAGGGCATTAGTCGCTGGTCTCCAATAAACGCCGTAGGTCGCATAAAGCGTCACTGTAACCTATGCAGGTTTGTTATAGCACTCCGAACCATGCTCCACCCAGTCTGGTTTTCCTAATTAGACTCCACAATTAGGGTACCGGCTCCTCCATGTACCTTGCAGGTCCTGGTTTGGTCTCTCTTAGCCTGGCATACCTGAGCCTGCAAAAAGCCTCACACACGACGTGTTTTGGAGTTCCCCCCTCCTCCTGACAGAACCTGCAACGGCTATTATCTGCCGGGCCGAACTTTTCCATGTGTCTGTTCATTCTACAGTGCGCCTTAAGCTGACCCACTAATATTCTTACCGTCTTGCGACTCCTCTTAAATAAATGTGCCGTGAATTTTGGGGAGCCGTGGTTTACGAACTGTTTGACCTGTAGTTACCGCGGTGCTTGTAACCACCAGTTTAGAGATTGTTTACCTATACAGCTTTTAAGTGCTGTTTTGAAGATTCTTCCTGCTATCCCTCAGTAGGGCTCAGGTTCCAACGTAATCGTACTTGCGCCTCGTTTTGCAAGTTTGTCGGCTTCTTCGTTGCCTTGATGACCTTCATGTCCCGGAACCCACGCAACGGTGAGCTTATTGTTACGACCGACCTCTTTGCAGCTTCTGGTGACGTCACTGGATGGATTTAGGGCCTTAGATATCTCCGGCATCATCATCGAGGAGGCATGGAGAAATCCCAAGATACAGAGATCACCAAAAATATTCCCTCATAATTGTATTTTCAATCTAAACTTTGTCATAGGACGACTAAAAAAAGTTAACCCATTCTTTGTTGAAATTTCCAACCTTTCATTTTGCATCCTAGCGCAGCTCCATTACCTTAGAATAAATATTATTAGCATGCCCCGAACCTATACACTCAATTATCTTATTAAGTTTGTTTTTAGTAAATTAAAATACAATTAACAAAAGCGGGTCAATTTATAACAGATATTAAATAAAAAATCTTAATATGACGAATTAATATCTTGTATTGTTGGAATTTAAAGGAAAAAATTATTTTGACCTAGTATTAAAATGGGGTTAGAGTTGATTAATATAGTGAACTACTAAAATGCATAAACTACTAAGTAAATATGTCTTTAATTTGAACTGGAACTTGGAAAATATTATGTAAAAATTCAAGACAAATTATAAACAAGCGATTGTAAACCTGCAAGAATAGGCAAAGTTTATTATATAAATACTCAAGCGACCATCAGTTGGGAAAACTTTGTCTCTCAGCCAAACCAGTTCTTTGCAAGCACACATGCGCGTAAAGTCCTAACCTGTAATTGAATCTACGATAAATTTGTCAAAGTTCTAAGAACAATAATTTCAAAGCAAAATCTTTTCAATAGATAGAGTGCAGTGTAAACCTGAGTGAAATTTGGTCAAAGCTAACCATAAATAAAACACAACACAACTCTTAAAAAAACTATACTATAAAACAGTGACCAAATACTTCTAAGCAATACAAAAGTATACCTCAATGGAAAAGACATGCACAACTTAGTAATCGGGTACAGTGTAATTTTATCAAATCTTTGACCAATAGGCATTGTTACTGTTTTTAACGGAAGTGCCTTCTTTATCGTCTTTTCTAACCTGACGTAGATCGATCCCAAATCTGAGCTACTTAACCTTCACGCCAATACAATGACACTATTTTAGGATAATGTTATAATATTGTTAATACCATCCAAAAATATACAGTACTGGATCTATATTAATTTTGAGAAAGCTTGATCGTCGGAGAAAATTGTATTGTATGTATTTAGTACATGGAGATTTCTTTGACTGACTGTACGTTTCAAAACAAAGTATCCCCTATGATTTCCTGAAATACCCCTTTAAATATGATTCAGAAGCACGCTAGCATTCCGTATTACTCATAATATGAAAAAAGTTCATTTGCAGCAATTTTTTAACAAACTGCAATTAAGTATTGCAAAGCATGCAAGGACCGTTCATATCAAATTTTGCGAGTAATGTGTTTATTAGACTAAGCTCCCATTGTTCGCGGCCTACTATACCGTATACCATCACTAGACGTCAATATAAAAAAAATAAATAAAAACATTTAACTCTATTCTATTGAAACTAGGAATTTGGCAGATTTGTTTCTAGATGAGTTCAAATATTTAGGAACTGCGATGAATTGCTTTGTGTTTTAGGCAGCCACGTAAATAAAAATATTAACAGGTTTAACTCAAAGTGGATGCCCATGAATAACTGGAACAAAAGTGTAAACTTCATCTTAGGATAAAAATTATCTAACGGACGATAAGTAAATATCCTTTTTTCCTTTATTAAATTTAAAATTTAATATGGGCTATTTATATAATCAGTGGATCTTTCGTGACATGTTTCATTCTTTTTAATTTTAAAAATTTAACCAATAAAATATTCTCACCTAAAACCAGTTCCCGTCATAGCAGTGGCGTAACAATAGGGTGGCAGGACTGGCAAAATGCCACGGGCCCCCGACCCAAGAGGGCCCCGGCCCAAGAGACCGCGAGCTCAAAAATATTTTTTTACATTGTACCTGAGTATTTTATTTTATTTGAAAAGCATATTTTTATAAGTTCTGCTTAAAATCCAAAGTGAGACGACTAAAGACCATTATACAATTTCAAGTTAATCGTTAAGCATTTCAACCAACCTAAACAAAAAGATGTTGATTCATTTTTAGAGATGTACACGTTACCCGTGACGATTAATTTTACGTACTTATGACCGTCAAAAAACCGTCAATCAAAATACCGGTAATTGCACATCTCTATTCATTTTAGAACGCATCCATTGGTTTCTACATATTTTGTCGCGGTACGTTGGCAGCGCGGGTGAGCATTGAGGATCGGGGAATACCCCATTTTGTTTTCACTTTTTTCGTGGCGCGTGGCGCTGCTGCTGGGGCGAGCTAGAAACACTATGCTAGGTTAGGGGAATTCCGGATTTGATATTTTTTTATGAGGGCTCTACTGACTGCGTATTCTTTGTGTGATTATTTTGACAATTGGTGATTTGTATCTTTGATTTTTCGTATTTGTTCTTTTATTGAATATGAAAATGGTGGCAAAGTAAAGTTGATTGTGAAAGTTAGATATTAAAATGTCTAGTTCCAGAAAACGAAAGAGAAAGAGGGAGACTGAAGAAAAAAATAAAAAGCTACCTACAATTAGTCAGTACTTGAAAAATTATGACTTAAATAATGAAAAGTCGAGTGAACAGTGCTCCAAAAGTGAAGAATTGGACCTTACTAAAAGTATACCAGAATTATCAGATGCAGCACCCAACACCAGTGACTATCCAGATCCAGAACAACCACAACAAGGTACTAGCAAAATCAAAGAGAATTATATTTTAGCATGAACAATATTGTATCTTCGCCATATGTTACTGATAAAGGTAATTTTAAAGAGCTAACTGATCAAGTGAAAAGGTTCGTGATTGAAAACGGACATTGTAAACCTAAGGGCCCTTTCTTAAAAGATAGTGACAATAGATCTTTTCTAGAAAAACATTACTATATTGTTTCCAAGTCTGGCGTGAAACTTGAACGTACATGGCTATCCTATTCTTTAATACTCCAGAAGACGTATTGTGAACCGTGTTGGTTATTCGCAAATCGGGTATCTAAGAAAATACAAAATGTTTGGATTGAGGGCTATGACGACTGGAAACATATTGTAGATGCCATACAAAGACACGAGACATCAAAAATTCATCTGCATTCCTGTCTTACGTACCAACAGTGGCGGCTACATGGAACACTCGATGAAGAGCAAGAGTCTATGATCAAAAAAGAAAAATCTTTTTGGCGCCAAGTACTTTCTAGGCTCCTTGATGTTACTCTGACACTTTCAACGTGTAATTTAGCTTTTCGTGGCCACAGAGAAAACGCAGATAGCAGTGATCCAAGCTCCAACGGAAACTTTTTGAGTATTGTTGAGTTATTAGGAAAATACGATCCGATTTTACAAGAATTGTTAAGTAAACCAAAGGGCCAAATAAAAAACTTAAGTCCAAAAATACAACATGAGCTAATTTCTGTCCTGGTTCTAAAAGTAGAAAATGCACTCATAAATGAAATAAATGCCGCACCATTCTACTCTATCATATTCGATACAACTCAAGATATTTCAAAAATTGATCAAATGTGTGAACTTTACCGTTATTGTATGATCGAATAAGATGGTAATAGGATCCCAAAGGCACTTGTCATTAAAGAAACATTTTTAGGATTTCATGAAGTTAAGGATCAAACTGCCTTAGCAATGTCCAAGCAAATTATTAAATCCATAAATGACAAAAATATTCCTCTAAATAGGTGTCGAGGACAAGGACATGATGGTGCTAACACAATGAAAGGGACTTATGGTGGAGTTCAAAAACTCATAAAAGATGTCGAGCCAAATGCCGTAAATGTTCACTGTGCTGCTCATAATTTAAATCTAGTACTCAATGATGCAGTGAGAGAGGTTATTGTTATGCAAAATTTTTTTGAAACAGTTCAACAAATTTATAATTTTTTTGGGCATAGTATCAAAAGATGGAATATTTTATCAAGTTTTATATCTAATAAAGAAAGTGAGTCTTCAACTTCAATAACATTAAAAACATTAAACCCTACTAGATGGGCAGGACGTTATGATTTTGCTTTAAAAGTTCGGTTTGTTGAAGTCCAAAAAGCGCTAACGAAAACAATTCTGTTAAATTGCAAATCAGATGAAAGAAATGAAGCTGTTTCACTCAAAAAGAAGATCGAAAACTACAATTTTATTATGTTATTGGTTTTCCATTGCAAGATCCTACTTACTATCGATGCAGCCTCTAAAGCACTTCAGTCTGAAGCCACCGATCTTTCAAATGCCTTAAAACGTGTGAAAATCTGCCTAGAAGAATTGGAAAGGTATCGACATGAATTTGAAAATTTAAAAATGGAAGCAAATAGTGTAGCAGAAAAATGGTCCATCACCCCTGAATTTTCTAAAACTCGTCAGAGGAAGGTAAAACGCCATTTTGATGAGCTTTGCGAAGATGAGCGTCTCCAAGATCCGGAAAGTTTGTTCAAAGTGAACATATTTTATCGAGTATTGGACATCATTATAAACCAACTGAAATCGCGTTTCCTTCCAATGAATGAAATTGTTTCAAATTTCAGTGTTTTGCAGCCTTCCACTTTAAAAGTTTTAAATTACACTGATCTATTTAAAAAAGCTCTAGAATTTGTTGAGATATATAAAAAAGACATATCTGAATCGTTTGCCAGAGAAATTCTCAGTTTTCGATCCACTTTCAGAGACGAAATAGAAAAATCTTCGTGTATTAGAGACCTTGTTGATTTATTAATAATAAAAAATCATTTTATGTCCTGCAGCTTTTCTGAAGTATGCACTGCATTAATGTTATTTCTTACAATTCCTGTGACTACAGCTAGTGCTGAACGATCATTTTCAAAACTAAAATTGATAAAAACCTATTTAAGGAACTCTATGAGACAAGACAGGTTATGTAACTTGGCTATTGTGTCTATTGAAAATTCTATAGTCCGATCTTTAAACTTTGATGATGTTATAGACACTTTTGCGGAACAGAAAGCTCGAAAAAAAGATTTTTCTTAATAAATATCTTATTGAAATTAAATTGTTATTTTTATTTCATTGTAAATGTATGCAGGTTTCCTCACGATGTTGTTCCTTCACCGAAAAGCTAGCGAATAGATGATGAATGCATTGAGATATTATGTTCTATGGATGATTGTGAAGTCTCCAATACGCATTGGGCTAGCGTGGGGACTACAGACCATTCCCTCTCGCCTAAGAGAGGAGGCCTATGGCCATTAGTGGGACATATACAACGTGTAATTGAGTACGCTGAAAATCTCGAAGTTTATTAAAATTAAACTGAGTACAACGTGACGATTTTTACTGATAGGGCCCCATCAAAAGAATTTGCCATGGGCCCCAGATGGTTTAGTTACGCCACTGCGTCAGAGTACATGTTCGCTGGGTCCTAGCCTATCCTTTTTCCTTATCCAAACCTGAGTCTTGCAGTGCACATGTACGTGAAACCCAGGGTTGCCTACCCACAGTAGTAAAAGCCGAATCTATGATAAATTTGTCAAAGTTCTGGAAAGATACTTTTCAAAGTAGAATCTGTCAAGTAGTTCAAGTGCAGTGTGAACTCTGATTGTATATAATACAAAAACTAATCTTAAATTAAATAAAACACAACTCTTATGAAAAACTATATTTATAAAACAGTGACCAAAGATCTATAAACAAATTAAAAATATTCCTCAATCGAGAGAATATGTGCACCTTAGTAATCGGGTATAATATGACCTTATTAAGTTTCTGACCAATAGAATTTGCTATTGTTTTTACCTAAAGTGTTTTCTTTATCATCTCTTCTCACCTGCCGTAGAGCGATCCCGGTTCTGAACTATATTCCTGCACGCTAACCAAGGCGTGGCGTCACGGAAAAACTAAACGTGACAATATATTTTTAATATATTCATAATCAAGTAGATACTTTGTGTATAACTTTGTTAACGAGTTACCTTGTAACGGCCAATAAATGATGGTACAGCGTTTTCTAATTAAAGTTAAATTTCACGTAACATTCTACTATTAAAAAATATACACGAATTACTTTTACATTCACAATTTTGCCAAGAATTTGTGTTAGACCCGCTGTTATGGGATTTCTTTAAATAATAATTATATTTTAAAATAAAGGCACATAGAAGAATACTATCATTATATATTGGTCACAGTACATATTATATTAGTACATCTCTAATTAATTCCGGTTAAAATCCAGTAATTTACATCTGCATCTCGCTGCAATAATATGCAACACGTTTTTTTTCCTATAAAAGTTAGCAAGTAAAGATTTTATTTAAAAAAAAAACAAACAAACTTAGCGCCGGAGGGTCGTGTTTGCAAAACCCGGCTCCGGTCGTGGAGTCGTAGAGCGCCACCAGTTCTTCCCAACTAAACTGGGAAAGCTCCTCTGGTGTTGTACGGGGTTGCTAGGCACGCTTATCAAACAATGGAACTCAATTTTAACTTAACAAGAAAACACAATCTAAAATTTAAGGAACAATCTATTTGCTTCTAGGTTTTTTCCTTTAAACAGCAACAATACTACAGTGAAATTTTTAACTATTTAAACGCACAGGAATATCAAATGCTTATTGAAGTAATTAATAAATAGGGTACAATGTGAAGATTGTACGGAGACCAATTCTGTTGTTAGCTCGGTACTGTATTCCTTACAACTATACGCTCTAAACACTAAAATCCGAAGTGATCACTTTGGTTTACCTAAGCTTATTACATATATGTATGCGTGCGCTAGTAGCTGCACCAATTATAAATGCAGTGATAATATGTAGTGATAAACGGCCAGAATAATTATATCAAGTGGCCCGATGAATGAATAAAAAGAGTAAAATTATTGAAAACTATCTTAAAGCTTGGCTGTCAATGCTTGGCGGTCAAGACTAGATTTATATTTAAATATTAACAATCGGCCAGAAAAACAAATAAATAAATAAACTACAGCTTCTGTACGATACCCCGTTAGATCCTGTCGTCGAGCTCAATAGGGGAGGTAGGAAGTACCTTTGGTGAAGGCGCCGGGCACCTGTAGGTACTGCTATGGCACTGGCCCCGAGGGTAGAACTAGCAGAGGCCTCAGTGATAAAATTGGCGCGGAGATAGGAACCTGTAATAACTCAATAATTATATTTTCTTTATAAAACAAATCACCTCCCAAAATTTATCAATGGACTTTCAATGACCATCAGCAAATAAAAGAAACACCAAGGTACAGACAACTTGAATATAAGAAAAGAGATAGGTATGAATCACCCCCCAATAATAAACCTCCCCATATGATCAAAACTAGTCACATTAAAATAAAAATTCAGATATGGCAAAAGGGAACAGATAAGAACTCGTGGAATGAAATGCAAATGGTGGTCAATGTACAAAAAAAAGGTTTACACAGATAAGGCAATTAAGTCATTCATTTAGACAAAAAACTTTAGCAATAATTATCTCGCTTATGTGTGCGAGTTGCTGGAGAATCTACGGTCTCGATCTTGTACGCCGAACTCGGAAAGCCTCTAGAAATAAGGGAAAAGACATGGCGTCCACGTTTTCACAAGCAATAGAAAAAAACTAATTCCAGAAAAAGTTTACCTAATGCAGTATTCAAATACCGATAAATCGCTCGTGTAAAAACACAAACTAGACTCAACATAGCCACCGAGAAGGGTAATATAAAATGCAATACACAAGGCTGAGTCACTATTACTACACTAAAGCAAAAAGCTTCTCTTCTCACCAAAGGGTATTTCTAGAAAAACGAAATCATCAGTTTCAGTCAATTTGCCTTTTTCCACTTCCACGGAATTAGAGAACTAACGTCAGATCAGCAAGAAGTGATAGAGCTGAAAAACGCCACGTGATTCGATACGAGGAATAATTCTAAGATTATAAACGACTTAGTTCTCGTTTATTATGGTCGTAAAACGACGGCGGGAGCTACAATTAATGAGCTGAAATTAAATTGTTCAACAAATACTAGAAAATATTCCCCAACAAAATGATAAACTTTTAAAAATCTAAATCGACAGCAGCAATTATAGGAAACAGCCCATTCCTATTACCCAGTACCACTAACAGTACCAACCAAATATTGCTAGTATTGCAGCAGATAAATATGAGATTCCCAGCCAGGCAGCAGTTATGAAATATCAGCCGGAGATCAAAATAAAGCAAATCCTGAGGTTCCAAAAAGTTATGAAATATTCAAACCGAAAATAAAATATGAACTCTTAAAAATATAGAACGGTTTGCTGGCTGTTCTACGGTAATGTAATATAAATTAAGCAAAGTTATACTAACAACATAATATCCTATTTTAGTAATTTGATCAAAACTAAGCAATCTGTGGTTCGCTTATCAACTAAAATAAATATAGTCACAAAATGCCTGAGGGCTACATAAGAGAAAGGGATGATCAAAATAGCTACTCAAGGTCACAACAGTGTTATAAAAGCTAATACAAACATATCGTTAACCAATATTTCGAATAAAATTAATTCACATTAATAAATGCGGCAACCTTAAGCTTATAAATAAATAAATTTAGAATTAATTAACCGAAGATAAGAGTATTGACCTCTTTTCAATAATTCTTACCGCAAAATACAGCATTTTTTGCTAAATGCAGCATATAAAATGAAATTTAAAAATATTTTACACTGGCCAATGCGGACTGTTACAAAAATATGAGTATCTGTTTCGAAAATGTCTGTTTATTTCACTGGAAAGGAAGTAAGAAGTCACGCATGTGCTTGAATTCAACAAAAGTCAGCATTTATTATTAAGTGGATTTCAGGAGCTTGAACTCCAATTTTGTTTCGAAAATATCCTTTTCTAAATTGGGGTTTGAAACCTTTGGCAAAATGCGCTACAACAGAGTTTGTTGACGTGTTGATTTGACATCTTGCCATGCGCCTGTTCTAGTAAGCTAAGAACTATTAGTTGTATGTGCGAACCAACTAGGGATGTGTGGCCCGAACCAAGATGATATTGATATCTGATTTATAATTGCTTTTTTGGGACTGCTTGTTGCTGACTACTATTAGATTATATAGATAAAGTATAGGCATGCTTACTGGTGTCCTTGTGTAATGTATTGAAATCAGATGAATTACATTATAGGTAAAATGTGGCATGAGCGCTCGTAGAGGATTGGCTGGTTTAGAATTTGGATAGGAACTTCTGGTGAAGCTTATGCCTAGTGTTACTTTCTTGTTTTGCATCCATCGATGGAAATGGAACAAAGCCATTGTGGAATCTTCTGCCAGACTCGTTTTTAGTCTTCGGCCGCACCTTTACTGTGCTGTTGTTATGGAGTCTGGACTCACTCCGTAACTAAGATTTTTCACTGTCTGCATCAGAGGTTCTGTCTCGTCCACCTTTTAAGGCAACCTAGCTGATTTCAGCGTTAAAAATTCCTTTACAATTTTTTTATGTGAAGGGTCCTTCGTTCTTTCCTTCTTTGACCTAAGAAGTCTATCGAATCTCTCCCACATGTAAGCGTAAACGAGTCCTTCTCCTTGTGCATTGTGTTTGATTATACGTTTTCATCTGAAAGTTGACTGAAGAGCTAGAGAATGACCGAGTAGTGGCGTATTGATTACAAGAGTAAAAGTAGTATTATACAAAATTGAGTCATAATAATATAAAGGTGTCCATCAATATTAGATGATTATCTACCTGGAAAGAGTGTTGAGAGCAGAAATAATAAAATTATTCCACTTCAGTAATAAAAGAACTTTAAGCTCCGATTAATCCGAATGTAACCACAAGTCAAATTAATTATCAGAATGTGTATCAATGGCATCAAATTCATAAATCGAAACCAATAAAATGGCAATCTGTACCTTATATTATGTGCCACTCGAATATAATAGAATTCCGATTTGCAATGTAACTTTCTGAAGTAGGCACTTCTAAATCAAGCAGTGTTTTTATTACTGCACGATAACTACTTTGGGGGAAGAGAAGAAAACTCCATAGAAATAATCGATTTTCTTTTGCTTATTGTTATTAATATTGTCGTTATAAAATTATCTTTATGGGTTTAATTTCACAATTTTATGTTCTCAGATTCACTTGAGTTTTCCCATTAACTTCGGTTGGAGAACGTTCTGAAAGTTTTATATAACTGCTTTATTAGTTCTTGCGCTTTCTAATGTTTTGCATTAATGTGTTTTAGATCGTAAAAACATTACAGAAAATGGTGTTTCTGTGTCTCTTTCTTAGTGAGTTACGATTATGGGAAGAGAGTTTCCAATTTTGGGGAATAAAAATTTATGTAGATAATAATCACCGACATGGAACAAATTTAATTTTACAACCGATGGCTAAGTTTTGAAATATCTTATACAATATTAAGCTTTACTGCGCATCTAAAACAGGGATTAATTTCTACAGCAAGTCATTTTAAAAGAACGGTTGCGTCAGACCAACGGAATTATTTCTTATCAATTGTCAATGTTGGCGTAAAGTTAAGACCTTGTAGCTCAATTAAATTAAATTAAAATATCAGAAACAATAAGCTTAATGCTATTATATTTGTAAACAAAGCCGAATAGAGGAACGTACGAAATATATTAGGAAATATATAGGGTGTCTAGAAGGTCTATACAAAATGCTAAAACAAATTCCTGGGGCTAAAATATGAGACTCTGTACTAATTTACCTTAATCCAAAATAGAGGGCGTTAAAGTCATTATATCTTAAATCTTTTTTATACATATTTATCTTAATAATAGCATGATTTGCACGAAATTTGAGGCCTAAGGGTTTTTTAAGGATGAGAAATTGGGATATGATCACAGTTTTGACGCACATTGCAGAGGGTGCCACCAGCATAAACGATAAGATATTAGTTCACGGCCATTGCCAAGGAAATGGTCAAGAGTCGGGGAGATTATACAGAGAGAGGAATAAGAACGAACTTAAGAAGAACCTAGCCTGAGCACGAGAAACCTACGTTTGAAGCTTGAAGTTTGTAGCGTTACAGTAAATAGACCTCTAAGAGAACAGTTCTTGCATCCATTCCATAATCAGACAGAACTAGAGTTTTTACCTTTCCTCCTTAAGTCAAGACTAGGCTTGCGTCGATTCACTAATAAATGGAATGCATACAAAATTTATTTGCCGTTGGGTATTGTGTTATAAGAAACATTATGACAAATTAACATAATGAACATATATTTTAAACCCTTCTTGTACATAGTTATGTTAATAATAGCGTGATTTGCACGAAATGTGATGCCTAAGGGTTTTTAAGAATGATAAAAATTGGAATCTGATCACAGTTTTGACGCACATTGCAAGGATGCCACCAGCAGTCATCAGTTTAAAAAAAAATATGATATTGGTTTACGGTTATTGCCAGGAAAATTGTCAAGAGTCGGTGAGAGTACACAGAGGATATTTTCAAACACCAAACCACTAAACATTTGCTGCAAGCCGATCATTTTGCTCCTGCAATGGTCCGAGGAGAACACTCGAGTTTGAGGAAGACATTTTGGAACAAACTGAAGAAGAACCTAGTCTGACCTCCAGAAACCTAGGTTTGAAGCTTGATGTTTGTAGCGATACAGAAAATAGGTCTTTAAGAGAACAGTTCTGCATCCATTCCATATTCAGACAGTACTAGAGTTTTTAACTCTTGACCTGAATTCAAGACTAGGCTTCCGTCAAATAACTAATGAATGGAAACTATGTTGGGGTCTGGAACCTTCGGCAACATGCACTAAAACTGAGCTTTATCCACAATACCGAAACAGAATTTTTGCACTCGACGCGCGTTTCGCTAACCATGTTAGCATCATCAGGAGATGATTAAGACTAAAATTAAAATCTACCTAACTCCCTTTTATACTACTGTTTGCTCAATCAAGCGGAACTAAAGAACCAATCCTAGGATTCCACTAGTCACGCTGGATTAACCAATACAATGGACTATACGGAATAGGCCCTCTATCTTTATTTAAACTATTCTTACATTTAATAATTTCCATACTTTCATATGCGTCTAATAATCTCATATCAGTTATATTATGAATTAATTTTAAATTTTTTATTGTTATTCTATGGTTATTATCAAAAGCATGCTCGGCAACACTTGATTTTTCTGTTCTACCATATTTTAAATGAGCTATATGTTCTTTGAATCTCGTCTGTATAGATCGTCTAGTTTGCCCAACATATTTTTGGTTACAATCCATACATCCAATTTCATATATTCCACTT
This sequence comes from Pissodes strobi, assembly GCA_016904865.1. NCBI lineage: Eukaryota > Metazoa > Arthropoda > Insecta > Coleoptera > Curculionidae > Pissodes > Pissodes strobi. The sequence continues at coordinate 19,969 of MU186311.1, read as the reverse complement.
CTCTCTAACATTTCCATTTTGTCCTTTGGACCACCTAATAGTTTCTTAATGTTAAACTGAGTCTGGTATACTAATTTTAAACCTACTTTCTTAAAAACTTTTTGTAGTCCTCTAGTATACTGAGGATTATACGGTATCGAAACATATTTTGTATTTTCATCCTGATTAACGAAAGAAGTGGAATCACGAATGGTCTTTCTAAACAAATGCCTATTAATTAGTCTATTTATTAAGTTAGTATTGAAACCATTAGCTTCCGCTATGTTCCTAATTGTTTCCTTTTCCTTAATAAATCTTTCTCTGCTAAGAGGGAAGTTAACCATACGGTGTACTAAAAAATGAAAGCTGGCCATTTTATGTTGGTCGCAGTGGAAGGAATCATTAGGAATATATCGGTTAGTGGCAGTATTTTTTCTGTAAATATCAAATTCTAGTGTGTTATTATCGTTCCTAATCACTAAAGTATCCAAGAAAGGTAGTTGGCCATTGTTCTCGACTTCATAAGTAAATTTGATGGTGGGGAAACGGTTGTTTAGTTTTGTTACAAAATCTTCAATATTAGCGGTTTTTGTGTCAAATATCGCGAAAATGTCATCCACATACCTGTACCATACCCTTGGAAAATATTCGAAATCTTGGCTTATTTCATTTTCAAATTTACTCATGAAGAGATTAGCTAAGAACGGCGATAAACAGTTGCCCATTGCCGTGCCTTCAAGTTGTTGGTAATAGTCATTTTTATATTGAAAATAATTTTGATCCATGCAAAGTTTGGTTAAAGTTAAATATTCTTGTTTGATTTCGTTATCAAAACTATTCATCTCAAGTAATTCTCCAAGGTATTGCAAGGTCTGTGGGATTGGTACACTAGGGAACAATGAGCTAACATCAAACGAGATTAAAATTTCACCTTCACTAAGAATCGTATCTTTAATTTTGTTTATGAAATCTAAGGAATTTAGTACTCCTGAATTCTGTTGTTTTATAGGTAAATTTTCAAACTGGTTTGCTAACCACTTGGATATATTATAAGTTGGCGATCCTATTGCCGAGACTATGGGACGCATTGCCTTCCCAGGTTTATGAATCTTGGGAAGACAATATAGTTTCGGCATAGTAGGATTACTCACAGATAATTTGTATTTAATTTGATCAGAAATAAGGTTGCTACATTTCTTCAAAGTGTTTTTAACTTGTGTTACCATTTTAGATAATGGATTTCTTGAGATTTTGTTATAGGGTTCCTGAGTTGGAAAATGAAACCTACTATGCAATCAAGGTTTTGCATTATTAACATGATATTAAAATTAACGAAGGGATCAAGGACAGATTTATTATTGGTCCAGTCACATTACTACATCGTTTAAATGCCTTAAATTATCTGGAACACCTAGTAAATTTGCTAAATGTATTGGATCTTTCACTGGCTACTAGATGAAATGTGTGCCTCATGCAGGATGGCCAACCCTTACACTTCACAATAAATATAAGAAATCATTGGAAAAGGATGGATAGGTAGATAACATGATGTCCTTGCTAATTGGTCCTTCCGTTAGAACAGCATAATTTTGAATTTATTGTTCTGACCTTTTAGTACTTCTATTCCTTCATTTGATGGGTACGGCACATGTGGCAACAGTTTTCTTATTTCGGGTCTTATATAATATCAATATTAGTTGATGTAATAATTCCGAAAGTTCGAAAGGTGTGAATAGGTTGGTGGTGTTGTACTCCTAAATATTTTAGATAATTGGCGAGTTGAATAATCGTTTTCCTTCGGGCTAGATTGTGTCATTAAAATAGCTTTCGGCACATCAAAGCCTTAAGGCCGCGTCCCATGCATCCGTTTTTCAGACATCCGATCATCCGGAATGTCTGAAATTTGCCAGAGTATTTTTTGCTCCGTCCCATACATCCGAAATCTTCGGTCCGAAAATCTCATAACTGTCAATTTTGTTTTGGCGCGAAATGCCGAAATGTTTGTTGTCACTTAATATTTATCTATGTTTGTTGTGTTAGCGGTTACCGTATTAGAATTAGATCAGATAATGAGATCTAATCTCAATACTAAATATTTCTCAATTCATTAAGCATTTATTTGTTGATATTTTACCTCTTTTTTTTGGGTAGATGGGATCGCAAACTGAAGTTTTCGACGAAGAAATGTATTCTGAAGTAAGTATGAAAATGAAAGTTCTTAGATATTAAGCGCTTTTCGTTTAATTTAACATAAAATAACTTATCAAGTCGGTAACCCAAACTAACCCAAACAAAAAACGAAATACCTGTATTGGCCTCTTTCGATTTCAGTTGGCTGTAAAATATGATTTTTACCAGTTTTCATAATGTTATTGTATATATTTCTTTGCAGATCATTAACGAGACCCAAGAACAGCCTCTGCCAAATAACGAAGTAGCAGAAGAGCAGTATATAGTTGAGGAGCTACTTATTAGCTCTGTAGAAACAAGACCCCCATTATGGGACAGCCATCTACCATTAAAAGATCGTTCAAAAATTATTCGAGAAAATCTTTGGTTAGAAATATTTAATGAATTTGGGAGTAATCCTGAATTTTCTGTGGATTTTTTAATGAGAAAATGGCGCTACTTGCGAGACACTTATGTGAGAATGAAGAGCGAGTATATTCCTAGTGGATCTGGAAGAAAAAAAAAACAAAAAGTGGTAGTACTTCGACCTCTTGCAGTTTTTAAATGACTCCATCAATTATCGACCAACAGTTTCAAATTTAAAAGTATCTGACAGCAATAACGCTAAACTTGCCACCCCCTTAGGTTCTCCAACAGAAAGTGCTGGGCCCACTGAATCAGAGTCAATTCGAACATACAAAAGAAAGCAGTCAGATAAGAAAGTGGAAGGTGCAATCTTGAATGCATTAGAAAAAGTAAATGCCACTCCTGTTGCAGCAGTACTACCACAGTTTGATTCTAAGAGGATAAACCCCATATGTGAAAGAATTTCAACAATAATGGAAAATATGCCTGAGAAAGCAAAAACCCTACTTGAAATCAAATTGCTGCAAATAGTTTATGATACTGCCAAGGATTATTTAGAATAAATAAGCAAAACCTTTTATTACTGATATAAAGCATGTTTCTGTAATGCCTACCCATTCAAATAAACAATTGTATTAAAATCAAACATTTGTCTTTTTCTATGATTAGCTTATGCTTATTTTTGCATTGCATATACATATCTTATAATAATCAGTACAAAATATGTTCAATAACTCTGTGAATAAATGTGGGCAGGACATTAGAAGTGAATAGTCAGATATTTAGATTCTATTTGTATATTATATTATATTTTATGTATTTTTGAGAAAATCATTTATTCCATTGAAAAGAAACTGCTCCGGTATTCATAAAATAACTGGCTAATTCCTCTCTCATCTTTTCCGCAGATCTACCATACATATTGGAACTAGTTTTCTTGATAGGTAAAAGATTATTTCTGTTCTCTTCCTCTCTCCAATTCCCCGACAATACTTCACCATTTTCATTTTCTCTGTCCATAACAGTACTAGGAAGGTATCTTTTTTCTGTTCCCGGGTTTGCCTCCGAGTTTAAAATATAATTATGTAGGCAGATCGTAGCTTTAACAATGTTTCTAATTGTACAATCATTTACTGCAATAAGTTTTCTGTAGATACGCCACCTGGAGGCAAGGATTCCAAACACGTTTTCAATCACTCTACTTGCTCTGCACAATCTAAAAAAATAAATTACTTAAGCGCATTATCTTACACATTACAAAAGAAAAATTGAAACCAATTTTTGTAGTTATTTATAAAAGGTACATGAATAATTGTCTAAAATTAATACTTATAATATGATGCCCATACTCTTATTTATTTGCAAGTTCAATATTGTGGGGCAAAATAATTCTAGTTTTATTTTCAACCCACAGTTGTATACAATTAGATCATTTATAATGTAAGTACCTAATAGTTATGCAAAAACAATACTTATAAATAACATGCATCTTGCCTATAGTTAAAAATACGTTTCACTGCTGCAAGGAAACGGCCTGGGTAAGGGCGCATTATGCAAGTAGATAATGGAAATGCGGCGATGAAGTAATTCATTGGTGCTTGGTTTAAACCTACTACTGGTGATGGCGAAGGAAATTTCATATTGTGACTGTTGATAAGCCTTCCAATAAGGGAGTTTTTGAAAAGACCACCATCACTATGTCGTCCTTCACCACCAATATCTACTAGTGTAAATCGATACTCTGCATGACAGAGCGCCAGTAATACGATGCTGTGAGATCCCTTGTAATTATAAAAGGTGGAACATGAATTCGGCAGAGCCTAGAAATATGATAAACATATGTACAAAATCAAAGAATAAACTAACTATAATCAGGGAGATTGTCTATGGAGGAACATACAACTTTATCAAGTATAAAAACACAAATCTTTTTTTTAAATATGTACTGATCAAAACTGTATACATTCATTTTCAAAAATACCCCCTATATTGTTAAAGCGACATAGTCATAACATAATATAGCTTTAGTACCTGAATAACTACATGTTTCCATCCATAGCGCCTACACAACGGGGTAACTGTCATCTCTCTTCAAAACCTTCAGCAATTTTCAGCCAAGTTTCCTCATTTGGCTTGATTAGCTGATCATCATATAGGCAATCCCAAATAATAGCAGTACAAGTTTCATAAATGATCTTTGAAACTGTGTTATGTTGCAACTCAAGAGGCATATGATATGGACATCACCACTAGCCAGATATCTAAAACATACATATTTTACTTGATTGAGTACAATACACATTCTTCATTAACAGTTATATAGAAGACTAGCTTCTAAGTTTACATTGAAAGTAATATGATGTACCTATAAATCTGTATTTTCTGGAAAGTTTATTACCTACTTTTTTTACTAACTGAAATCGACAAACACAAACTGGTAAATTGAGGCAGTTCAAAACCTGACCAATTTATTTTTTAATGCAATTATTATTACCTTAGTGTAAGTGCAAGTGCTTAGTACTGTTTAGTTAGCTTGGGTCCAACAATTATTAATAAGTTATGGAACATATCATTATTCTTAAATAATTGTAGTATTTCTCTTGATCACATAAACGCATTTCTTCCAATAAATTATGATAAGCACCTTGAGATTTTCTGTTCTTAAATATATCTTGAATCCAAAAATTCCTTTTTTGCTTTCTCCTCCTAACAATTAGTAACAATGACAAAAGAAGAACGTTGGCTAATTTACGCCGTCTCTTTAATGCTTGAAAATGTTGGAAATTCACTTTTTCTAGTTCTAAACTGAACATTATTACCATAAAACACACTGAAATGCTCAAACAAACGGGATAGAAACAAAAAAAAGTAAGGTTAAAAACGATCCGTCGGAAAGAAAAAGTTAAAAATATTTTAACTTCATACGTCGTCGGACGAAAGTTGAATTTTTCGAATCAGAAGTGACACACAGATGTTTTAACCAATAAGAGCGTCGCCGGACCATCGGATAGTCGGAGAAACGGATGCATGGGACGCAGCCCTTAGACGATTGTTTCCGAGGTCGAAGGGAAGTGTTGTTGAGTTTTGCCAAATATGTGTTTTGACAGGTCGATCTATAATAGGTAGTGATGGTAACAATGCCAGAAAAAAAAACAGAATTTAAATCGGCTTCGATTCAAGAATTGGTTACGTGTCGTCACTTTTTGTTAAGTCCTCTTTGGAGCAGATAGTGCGGTTGTGGAGGAAAAGTTTTCAGTGCCTGCTTGATCAGATCTACTGTCCAGCCTGTAATTTAGAGTCTTGGGTTAGCAAGGTAGAGACCTTGCTTTTTTTCGTTTAGTTGTCTGTTCGTGCCTAAACTCTACTCTTTAATTGGGATCTTACATTACGAAGTACCGCCTTGACCAATTTTTGAGGCAATAAATCCAGTGTCAGCGGGTTTCTAAAGACAGGTAAATTATATGTTTAATTTCTGGAAATTTTTCATTTATTTTTTTATGATCTATCTGCAAACGTTACATAAGTAAAATTGATTGATATTCCTTTTTATTTTGAGCTGTTTCATTTTATTTTAATTGCCCTATCACTACCTTCAAGAAAATAGATTTTTTTTCGATAAATACTAATATTTTTCAGATGCACTTAAGCTTTTTAAGCCCAGATGTTTCCCTCTATTTCGTCGACAAGGAAAAGGAGGCAAATGATCGAAATTTAAATAAATAGATTTTAAATAGCAGTGTAATTAGAAGAGAAAACAATGCCTGTACCATCATGAATCAAGCGTGTAACAACAACAACAATGACTGATAAAAGTCAAAGCTATCATTTGTAGCGTTCAAGTTAAAAAAATAATGAATATTCAATTTAGATATAGAGTAAAATTACTAAAATACTGCAATAACTGTCTGGTTAGTTATGTATATGATAGGAATAGCATAAGGTCTATGATTTTGTTATTGAAGTAATTAAAAAAATACATCTTATATAAACGTGTTTATTTTTATCTGGACTAAAAATACATTCCCAAACATTATACAATATATTACATAGGTATTATAATTTCTTCTAAATACCTGCAGTTTTAAATTTCTTTTGAAACGAATCGAAGATTCTTTGTCTCTGGCACAATCGTAACGTTTATTAAACCAACCACTAGCTCTAAACAATTTTCTGCATACTGTACACACTAGTAAGGAATGACCATTCAGAAAACTAGCATCATTCCCATCAGTAGTTGCTTAATTTACCTAAAACTAATGTTGATAGATAATTAGTTAATATTTCTGTTTTCTTTATATTGATACCTCGTTTGCTCAATCTTTGAAGTCTTTGTGTCCTCATTTCATGCGAAAACTCCAATATCTTGATTTTTAGCAGAATTTTTTCTGACCTGAGTCAACTTTTCCGGTCAGTTCAGGTTGTTTTGGAGAAGTTCTCATTCCTAGTAGGAAAAGTTCGTCTCTCTACAACCGAGAAGTTTCCTTTTGTATCCCGTTTATCTTCTATCCTTCAGTGATTGTCGGCATAATATATTACCTGCCTACATAAATAAAACCGTGAGAGATATGGTTTTTATATTATTACTACGGTTCCTCTAATTGTTACACCACTTTCTTTCAAAATTGTCAAGTCATAAAGGAGCAATTTTGATTTATTTACTTCTTTTAAAATTGTAAGACTTTAAGTTCGTAGATTAAATTTTGTCTTATTTCATTTAATATTTCATTTTCTTAATTATGTAACAGTTCGATTTTGCCAGTGTCAAATATTTTTTAAATTTCATTTATATGCCGCATTTAGGAAAAAAAACTGTATTTTGCACTCATCGGTTTATTAATACTAAATTTATTGATTCGTTTTGCTAACAATTCGCTTGAAATTGCCGCCTTTCTTAATGTAATTTAACTCTATTCTAAGTATGGGTTAACGATATATTTGTATTAGCATTTATAACACGTTGTGACTATGTTTATTTTAGTTGATAAGCGAAGCACAATGTTATTAGGATAGCTTGGCTTGATTTATATTACATTACTGTAGAACGGCCAGCGAACCGATTTATATATATTTTTTAAGAATTCTGTTAATAAAACCTGCAAATACGCTGCATTAAACTCATCGATTCATATTTTACTGTCGGTTTGAATATTTCATAACTTTTTGGGAACCCCTTGGTTGCTGAACTCCAATTGCCGGCCGATTTTGGGAGTTCTGCTTTTAAATATATTTATCTTTTCACGCGGCCTGCACTAGCAATTTTCGGTTGGTTCTGTTGGCAGCATTGGGTAGTAGGCATGTTCTATTTCTTATAAATGCCAGCTGTCGATTTAAGTTTATCGCTTTGTTAGGGAATATTCTCTGGTATTTCTTGAATCATTTAATTTCGGTGCATTAGTTGTGGCTTCCGCCGTCGTTTTGCCATCCCAGTAAACGAAAATTAAGTCGTTTGTTATCTTAGAATTATTCCTTGTATCGAAATCACTTGCCATGTGTCAGCCCATGATCTTGCTGATTTGACGTAGCGTTTGATCTCGTAGAAGGAGAAAGGCAAATTGACAATCGAGAGTTCTTCTAAGATTACCTTTCAAGGCGAGAAGAAAGTTTACCGTGAGTGCAATCTCAGAGACTCCACATTTAGTTTGTGATTTAATTCCGCTCATTTATTGGGGATATACTATGGTATACTTTCGGTGTTTTGACACGACCGATTTTCGGGATCTACATACTGTACTAGGTAAGCATTTTCTCTAGAATTATTTTTTTCTCTATTGCCTGTGAAGCACTCGGACGACGCCATGACGCTACTGGTTTTTTCCCTTATTTCTAGAGGCGTTCCACGTTCGTCATATAAGACCGAGACCGTCGAATCTCTCATAGGTAGCCCTCACACACGATCGAGGTAATTATTGCTACAGTTTTTTTTTGCCTAAATTAATGATTTAATTGCTCTATCTGTGTTAACCTTTTTTGTGCATAGTCCGCCATTTGCTTTGCGTCCCATATGTTATCTTATCTACTCCATTTTATCAAATCCGAATTTTTATTTTAATGCAACTTTAATTTTGATCGTATGGGGAAGTTTATATTTTCTTTTAGGGCTGATTCATACCTATCTTTTTTTATTCAAGTTGTCTGTACCTTAGTATCTCTTTTATTTGCTGATGGTCATTGCAAGTCCATGATTTTTTCTGGGGGAATTTGTTTTATAAAGAAGATATATTTATGCAAGGGGGCGCTATGGTTTTTTATTAAAGTAAGGGGTTATTTCAGGGTTTCACCAGCAGACTACCACCTTTTGCTGCCAGGCTACCACCTTTGCTACCAGGCTACTACTTTTGCTAGCAGGCTACAAGTTTCAGTAGCGGGTCACAACTTCAATTAGTGGGCCACAGTTCAATTATCAGCCAATCTTGACACCGAGCTATCGAGTCCTCGGCAAGTTTTCCCCGGGGCCATCGAATGGCAGTACCTGAGGTATCTACAGGTGCCCGGCGCCTCCACCAGAGTTCGACAACCGGATTTGAGTATCGTACAGAAGTTTAACTTTCATTGATTTGTTTGTTTATCTGTTTAATATAATCGCTCTTAGTTTTCCTTCTTTTAATATAACCCGAACATTGACCGGCAAGCTCTGAGATTTTATTTTCATTTATTCACTGATTTATCGGACCAGTTAATCTAATTGCTCTGAATTTTCTCTCTTTTTAATATAAGTCAAGCATTGACCGGCTTTAAAACAGTTTCAATAATTTTATTCTTTTCATTCATTTATCGAGTAATATAACCGCTCGGAATTTTCTCTCTTTATAATATGAATCAAGCATCGACAGCCACGCTTTCAATAGTTTTATTCTAATTTTATTATTTCTATTAATTTATCGAGTCATTTGATTTAGTTATTGTGGCCGTTCATTGATACATATTATGATTGCTACATTTAAAATCGGTGCAGCTATTAGCGCACGCATACCTAGATGTAATTAGCTTACTTAACATCAAAGTGATCACTTCGGTTTGTAGTATTTAGTGCATTTAGTTGTAAGGCATACAGTACCATTAACAACAGAATTGGTCTCCGTACAGTCTCCATATTGTACTCTATTTATCAATTTCTTTAACAGTCCTCCGACATTCCTTGGTCTTTAAAATTGCAAATTTTACTGTAAATCGTTGCTGTGTTTTCAAAAAAAAGAACTTAGTAGCAAATATATTGTTCCTTAAATTTTAGATTGTGTTTTCTTATTTTCTTGTTAAGTTAAGCTTGAGTAATTTTTGATTTAATAAGCCAGCCTAGCCACCCTGCACAACACCAGCGGATCTTTTTCAGTTTAGTTGGACAGAACTGGCGGCGCTCTAATGACCCCCACTGCTGGGGCCGGGCATTTGTAACACGACTCTCCGGGGCTAGGTTTTCTTTTAATTAAAAAAAAATTTTGCTTTCACTTTAGCTTCAAGAAGAAAAACCTGTTGCAATTATTCAATCATAATCTCATTCTAGAGTGCACTTGCTTTAAACAGTTAGAAAGTTGCCTATTTCATGGATTGCAATGGATGAGTTCAATGAAAAGTTAATTCATATCAAAGCATAGTGAGCTAAAAAGTGGAAGCCTTACGTGACAACGTCGCTGTCGGGTATAAGTATTGGTTGCCTAATATTAGTATTTTTTTCTTCTCGTCACGTAGTTGAGTTTTTCTTCATGGAAATAAGCTAATCTTCATTTTCACCATCCTATCTGTTTTATTCCGTTTAACAAGTATTTTTTTATTGTTTTGAGCAATTTCCTTCGAATAATTTAACTTAGCCCCTAATTACTGTAATTGATATATTATCTCTGATTCTCTAATCTTAATTTAACTTCTAGATATTGTATATTTGTTTTTAGTAAGCTTTACAACTGAATCGCGTCGAATTAGTTGCCAGATTTAGCTCGATTCGACAATCGAATTATTCTGACTACCTTTGTTTTTATTATTCTATTCAAATTTCTTAACAAATTTTCGACGCCCGACTTTCTAATTCTAAGATATCTATTTCATTATTGAATACTAATTTAAATTGCCCAATTTTCTCTCAATGGGCGAAGCTTAAGCCAAAACGAGCTCGACTTTCCAACCTAGCGACTTTCTGACTTAAGTCGCCTTTATTTAAGACTCATGTTAATACATACAATGTTTACATATGTCAAAAAATTTAGTCACAATTTCATATGTAACTACTTCAACTTACTTAAAAACTTAATAACTACCATGCTCAATAAAAATAGTGCATTAGGACAGCAATAAAATACACAAAATATAAAGTCTACAACACCACTTATTTAAAATATGCTGCGATCCTATAAGAACTTATCAATGCTATAATAAGCACTACTAACTACCTTAAATTTTTTTTTTTTTAAATCCAGATCCCTGACCTCTTTTGATAACTTGTTAAAAAACTTGACAGCAAGAAATTCTGGACCATTCTGGGACCTATGTAGTCTCCGGTATGGCAACGAGAGCTCCCCACTACCACGGGTGGGAATTCCATGGATGCCACCATTAGTAGGGTATTTGCTTTTATTCTGGTGATATGCAGTAAGTTTTGGAAAATAAAGATGCAGGGAAGTGTAAGAATTCTCAGGGCTAGGAAGCTCTCCCTACAGCCATCCCTATATCCGATGCCAGCAACAATATGCACAGCCCTGCGCTAAAGGCCAAACACTCGCCGCCACCCCGCAGAGTGTCCATAGACAATAAGAGCATATGACAGAATAGAATGGCACAGTGCAAAATATGCAGTATGCATATATGCTTCGGGACACTCTCACAGAGACTGATTCAGTGTCGGGGCCCCAACTAAGCTCAGGGTCCAAGTAGAAACCTAAAAACTTTGTGTTCTCCGCAACCAGCAAGCGAAGTTCACCTGTGTTACATAATGTAAAAATTATGTTATTAGATTTTTCTTGATTAAGAATAAGCCCATTGAGTTGGAACCATCTCTCAGCTTTCAATTGTGCATCGCACGCCATGTTCACAGTCTCCTTGAAAGAGCCGCCGCTCACAGACACAGAGGTGTCATCAGCAAATAAAATATATTTACCCATTTGAGTCTCACCTGGAAGATCATTCACATAAATAAGAAATAGCCGTGGTCCCAGGATGGATCCCTGGGGCACATCGTATGCTATTGTTCTTGCAGATGACAGCACCCTATTTAAAGCCACTATCTGGGAACGGCCAGTCAAGTAAGACCGTATGATCTTAATAGAGCTGTCACTAAATTGATAATATCTCAGCTTATGGATTAGCAAGTCGTGCGACACACAATCAAAAGCTATTCTCAGATCACAGAAGGTGGTGTTAACATACATTCTACGTTCAAACGCATCAGAAATATAAGACACCAAATTCATTATGCCAGATGCAGTACTAAGTCCAGCTCTAAAGCCAAATTGCTGATAACTGAGTAAATTATTCTGTTCAAAATATTCTAGAATTCTTCTGGCGATGAACTTTTCCAAAATTTTGGATAATACTGGCAATAATGAGATAGGCCGATAATTGGACATATTGTTCTCATCTCCCTTCTTAAATATTGGAATGACAAGCGCCATCTTCCAGATGTTTGGAAAAGTGGATCCCCGAAGGCATCTATTCATAAGTATTGTAATGGGCACAAGAAGCAATTCCCCAACTGGTTTCAAAAGTTTTACAGATAGACCAAAAACAATCTTTACTACTTTTATTTTTTATATTCTGAAATATATCTCTTATCTCTATAAATGAAAATTCATTAATTTGAAAGGGCAGATTTGGAGTATTAACTAAATGAATGGGAGATAAAGAAATATTGGTAGGATTGCTCGACAATAAGTTAGGAACAACATTGACAAAGTACTCATTAAATTCATCAGCTTTGAAGTTGGGTGTTACTGGTTGGGCTTTTTTACGAGAATTTCTGAGGTTGTTTATTATGTTCCATGTGCATTTAGATTTATTGTGAGAGTTATGTATTAGATTGTCATTATACTTTTTTTTAGCAAGATTGATGCTTTCTTTGTATTTATTCTTTTTGATATTTATATTCATAGTTGTAGGATTCATCCTTGCAATATCTGACAGAAGACACAAATGATCACGCATTATTGATATTGTTAAACCATCTTTGATTTATATTGGAATTTGTGTGGCTAGATATTATTGTTTTTTCAGGAAAGGAATGAATATTCATAAGCGTCTTTTATAATATTATTAAAATGATTTGCGATAGTCTCAGTATCTTGATTTTGATCATTTATAAAATCCCACGACATACTTTCTATCAGGTTAAAAAAGGTGTTCCTGCCAACCTGGGTCATAGGCCGAAATACATTTCTCTCAGGATTGCTCACTTTAATGGCTGGGATATCAACTTGCTGGGCTAAGTGATCTGAGAGATTAGTGTCCACCACACTTATGCTGCAGTCACCCAGCTGAAAATTCATAAAAATATTGTCAAGACAGTTAGAACCCCTAGTAGGGGCAAAAACCATCTGTCTCGCGCCAAAGGAGCTCAAGAGGTCACACAGAGCCAACTCATCTCTATCTCTGGTTCCAAAATGAACATTAAAATCACCTGTCAATATTACGTTTTTCTGTATCCCTATAGAATGAACAATACTCTGGATTGTATCAAGAAAAGTCACAAGATCAGCGCTTGGAGGTCTATAAATACATGCAACACATATATTAAAATCAGCTAAAAAAAAGAAACCACAAACTTCTACAATTCTTTCAACAGACAATGACTTAATATTACCTAGTGTCCTATAGCTAATCTTTGGGTCTAAAAATATTCCACACCCACCTTCCCTGCAGGACTCCCTATAGTAAGATGCTCCTAATGTAAAATTTTGGATTCCAATTTCTTCCATTTTGCTGCTTTCATCCAGAGTTCAGTTAAACAGATCATCTGAATATTCTTATCGATTATGAATACTTCCAGGATGTCAGTTTTTGACCTTAGCGATTGAATGTTTGTGTGAAAAATCCTTAAAAAAGATTCCTCACAAGCCATTCTTTCGATCTTAGGGGCAGTCGCCGCAGGTTAAAAAATGGTTGATGGAAATCTCATTTGACCATTCTGAAGGGTTCATAAGAGTGTCTCTATGGTCCCTGGAGACACCAACTTTGAAAGAGCTTTTAAACTTATGTTTTAGAGTTTTCAGCTTTTCACATTCACTTTGAATTGACATGGACTGGCTAATATAGCTCTTTATCTGCTCAGGAGTGATGTTGGGATCGAACCCTGTTATAAAAACCCAGGATTTCCTGGCGGCCACAGAGATGTTGGCATTTTCTTTAGTGCTTCTTACGGGGGTTGGTCTGCTCTTTTTCCTAGCAATGAAAGTGGCGTCATATAAAAATAACCCACCCCTACTCTCCGACATATTGAACTTAAGGTCTAATTTATACGCTTCGTAGACAGCTATGTTATGGCCTACGCATCCGTAATCGTAAATATTTTTTATTATTTTTTTTATATTTATTTAGGATTTTAACTTAACTCTCTTCACTCTGTTTCCTTTAAATCTGGAGTGACTGCATTATATCTAAAAATTAGAGTTAAATTAATAGGGTTACACCGGTTATTGGATTATTACGTTACATGTAAAAATTTTAACCATCCGCAACTGGTGCGCGGACTGGTACTCCGCAAGTTCCCATTTAAGAACTTACCATTTAGACCCACACCTGCCTGTCCCACCACTCTCGGTATTGCTCATAAAAAATATGACAGAAGCCAGTGTAACGCGAGGCATGCATTGTATTAGTCGCTTGGAAATTAAGTACATGTGCGGAGTGACAGCCCGCAGCCAGTAAGCTAACCCATTTTTGTGCGGGTGAGAGTCCTCGGTCCGTAATCCATAATCTGCTGAATAATTTGCTCTTTGCCTAAAATTGTCAAATGTAAGAGCACAAATATATTGAAATATTTAAGTATTCTACATTTTGTTTTTTTTTCGGATGACAGGAAATGCTTCATAAAGAGTGCCTGCATGACGAAAAGATCAAGACTCTAACGACAATCGATGAGTATGATATTGAAGCTGACATTTTAGAAGAACAAATATTAACTTCAGGAACAGAGCAAAAAACTGCTTACAGTAACTCAGAAGATATTAATAATGTTTGGCAAGAACTTGTTTCTTTTCAAACACCCATCTTCCTGGGAAAAAATAAGATCACCAGATGAGAGCCACATTTTCTATGAATATTCAAAACTAAGAAGGAAAATATAATCGTATTTTGCCACTGTCAAAAGGAGCAATGAAAAATCACAAGAGAATTTTTGAGACATGAAATCAGTTTTTCAGTGGATAAATTATTCAATTTACCTACCAACATAATCTAAAGTCCATAGATAATTATAAACGTGGAAAAAGCAGCAATGAAACTGACCTTGCCTGACCTGATTGGCCTGCTCTATTTAGCTGGGGTTCTCAAGTCTAGCCGACTCAGTGTCGCTGACTTGTGGAATGATACGGGTTTCGAACACTTTCTCCTGGCTATGTTGAAGTTCTATTTTCGGTTCTTTTGTCATAAATTCTAAGTCTGCGTATACAATTTCAAGCATTTAGGGGAATATGCTAATTTGCAATGCAATGAAAAATCCAAAATTAGACCTGCATCCTGGAGGTGTATGTTGGAACTCAGCCAGATGGCCCCTATTTCATCAATATTTTGCCGTTAGCTGTTCTGCATCGACTTGTTGAACCCATTCTATTCAACACTTCAGTTCAAATGTAACCTGCGATAATTAGTTTACTAATATGCAACGTGCACTTTATTGTCAGATTATACGCTCCCATTAAGGGACCACCAGGATTAATTTTCATAACAGAAAAATAAGCGAAGCGAAGCGGTCAAAAAATATATATTTTGTTTTTATAAATGCATCGCTATGTATATGGTCTATTAATCGAATGGTCCGTTTGTTAGAAATTATTACCGTAAATATTTCAAGCATAAAATTATTTTTTTCCACAAAAATGATGCTGTTAATTTACGTGTAATAAAACTGTTTAAGAAATGCGGATTAAACATACTTCTCTCTACATAAAAAGGCGATCTTAAATCCTATCTCGTTTTAAATGACTTCAAGAGAGTTAGCTAACACTTTTTCGAGACACAACGTCCCAAGTTAACCATAAACGGATTATGCTCAAGTTATAAATCTTTGTTTGGAGATTTTAGGCGGCACCCCGCTTGTAAAACTAAGTTGAGGGTCTACTGTATGCTCATAAAAACATCAAACTCTCATTTCGAATGTCTCGGTAGTTGGGGAATAAAGTTACCACAAGAAGATGTTTTCGGGGATTATAAAGCTAAGTCTTTGATATAGTATTCGAATATCCAATTATCTATTCGGTTTTAATTAATTACCTAATCTAAAATCGATAAAGGATGCGCTCTTTAGAAAACTCATACAGATTTAATTATTTTCTCATGCTTCATAAATCTATAGTGATATCTTTGCATAAAATGAGTAGGTTTTGAAATTAAATGTAATTTTCTGTATTTTGTAAAAATCTACGAGACTAAGTCCTCTTATGAAGCCGGCAGGTTGGTAGAAATCCAGTTTTGATTTCAATCTGATATTTATTATTTTTGTGTAGGATTTATAAAGATGTGATAAAAGAGATATAGGTCTATAATTATCTGAGTTGGTATTGTCACCTTCGTTAAAGGGAAGAATTATTAATAAAGGTAACAAACCCACCTTTATAAATGCGGTAAGGAAAGAAGTTTTAGATATAACGCTAGCTACTCCATTTATAACAAACTACATAACCAACTAGCATGTCTCGGATACTCACTCAATATCCGATCACATGCACCTTCGCTTCGACATATCCGTTGAAAATACTAAAATGATTAGCAACCGAGTGCCCAAACATACCAATTGGATTGCCTACAAAGAGCATCTAAAGTCGGAGCTTGAGAGCGAACCGCTATCCGCTTCAACTACTAAGGAATTTGATGTAGCCTCGATACACTTAGAAAGTGCTATAATAGCCTCTTACGAAAAAAGCTGTCCTGTGAAACAGGTGGCAACACAAAGAGATATGCCATGGTGGAACACGACACTAAAAAGGCTAAAGACTGGGTCGAGGAAAGCCTTCAATGAAGCCAAAAGACTGGGGAGTTGGGATAATGATCATAAAATCCTATCCGAGTATAACAAAGAGCTTCGGATATCCAAAAGAAGAACTTTTAGGTCCTTTTGTGAGGGAATAGATGAATTAGCACCATCCATTCGTCTACAAAAAGTGCTATCCAAGGAGCACCCAAATTAAATCGGCCTACTAAAGAATAGAGCCTTCTTTAAACGATGAGAAAGATTATCGATTATCGTCCGAAGCAAGTTCCTTTTTAATGCTGCACTGCATGCAAAACAATTCGCATACCAATCATCGAAATCTACAACCCATAATCTTCAAAATCTTGTCCACGATATAGAGAAGGCACTGACAACACCTCACATGAATCTATCAGCGTGCCACATCTCGCAGAGGAGTGGAACCAACCACTACAAAATTGATAAAATCCATGATACCAGCGCCTGGAAGTCACCGCGACCATTGGAGAAACAGCCGTCACAGTCAAAATAATAAAGGGATTACCTCAAGGAGTGGTCATATCACCCATGCTTTGGTCTTTGGTTGTTGATGATCTACTGGTAAGACTGACAGAAGCAGGCTTTGTAGTCCAAGGTTAAGCCGGCGCCGATGACCTAGTTTTAATAATAAGAGGCAATCATGACAACGTTCTCTCAGAACGTATGCAAAGTGCACTCAACTTTGTCAATACATGGTGTACATAAGAAAGACTAAATGCCGCCTTAAAATTTGGAAAGACATCCAGATAGAGGCGATGACCAAACCAACCTATACAATGGAAACAAAACCCCATTTTGATCGCTCCTTTGAAGTGGTAATTGAAGACCGTAATACTACAGGAAAAAACTAAAACAACTAGAGAGGAGATCACTTGTATGGTGCACAAATGGATCAAAGATGAAAGAAGGAGTGGAATCCGGAGTTTACAGGCCTAGGTGTCGAATCTCTGCACCTTTAGGAAACACTCCCACACTCTTTCAAGCAGAACTAAATGCTATCAATTTAGCCATCTCTGAATGTACCAAAAAAGACCTAAAAGGTGCAAAGATCTATATTCTTTAAAGCTGAAACAAGCAGCTTTAAAACCGCTAGCATCTAGCAGAATCAACTCCCGGCTTGTATGGGATTGTCGGATGGCTGCAGATCAACTGGCAAACAAAAACAGACTCATCCTAATGTGGGTACCAGGGCACGAGAGTGTGGAAGGCAACGAAGCCGCGGACCAGCTCGCGCGGAATTGTGCACATACTGCCTTTTGCGGACCTGAACCATTCTGTGGCATTACTAGAGGAAACGTAATGATTGAACTCAGAAATTGAGAAAAAAGGAGAAAAGAGACACATTGGGTCAATGCACCTGAGCAGAGACAGGCCACACGCTTAACTACACCAAAAAGCTTCTCAAGCAACGAAAAAAAGATAGATAAAACTGGACATGGCCCCTGGAGGTACCACCTCAAGGAAATGGTGAAAACCACTGACGAACAATGCAGAATCTGCCAAACTATGGCTGAAGCGTCAGAGCACTTACTCTGCGAATGTCAGGCACTGACTCGCCAAAGGTTGAGGCATCTCGAAAATGCCCTTGTGGTACCTGGAGATCTACAAAAGCTCAACCCTTCGAAATATTCTGAGGTTCCCGAAAGACATAGGAATTTTTGTGTCAAGTAGAAGGGTATACATAAAAGATCAATTGTGGTCGACGTGTTGAAGGGCAAATCATGCCGAGCGACCCCTCTACCTACCATACCATACCATACCAAAGGGAAGAATGACTTCAGAGTTATACCCTTCTCCAGTAATTTTTTCTTAGTGAATGCATTTATTTAATTATAGTTCGGTTGCATCACCTACAAATTTTCTGGTGAGAAGAGATGATAAAGAAGACACTTCGGTTACAAACAATAATAATGTCTGTTGGTCAAAGAGTTAATACATTTGCACTGTTCCCGATTACTGAGGTACGCATGTTTTTTCGGTTGAGGTATACTTTGAATTATTTATAAGTCTCTGTCACTGCGTAATAATAAAATTTTTAAAGAATTTACCACTTTAGGCGGGTAACTTCAAGTCCACGCACATGTGTGCTGCGAAACTCAGTTTTAGCTAGGGAATTAGGTTGCACGCTAGGACTCTCCGATAACTACGCACATGTGTGCAGTAGTGAACTGGTCGAACAGGATTGGGTGAGAAGCAAAGTTTGTCGAACTGATGGCGTGAGATTTTATTTAATAACACCTGCTTACTGTTGTACTTTTAAGGTTCATGATGGCTTGCTATGATCCCTTGCGTTGTTCATAATTTGTATTGGATGTTTACCTAATATTTTCCAACTTTAAGTTCAAACTTAGGACAGGTTGAATTTGCTTAATAGTTTATGCGTTTTAGTAGCAGCCCCGTCTCCAGGCTTTAGGCCGCCCGAGGCGAGCAGGATTTGGCCGCCCCTTACAACAGACCAATAATTAAGGAGTCAATAATGACGGCGAATAGGCGCCAGCGCGATTTTTTACCTGTAGGTTCCGGTATAAGGAGATGACCTGTAGGGTCTATATTTCCATGGTAGATGTACCACGTGGGGGCTACCTGGAATTAAATCGGGGATGCCGGGGCTCGATTTTAAGGGGGGTTTTGGGGGGCTATATGGAAATCGCGTGCTTTTTCGCGATTTCTGGCTAAACGGGAGCTCGGAGCGACATTTTGCCACGATCAAACTCCGCAAGCCGGAGTCGTGGTCGGCCGGTTAGTGGGTACCCCCCACGCCGCCTGTTTCCCGAATTTTTATTGGGGAGTGGGGGAAATCGCGAAACACGTTTTTTAACGGGTAGGTTCCGGATGAAAAAACATGCATTTCGGCAGAAGGAAAAAACCGTATTTTTATATCGACCTAACCTTCATTTTGGACCGGTACCTACCTGGAACCTATTGGTGGAACCTATCGGCTTTATTTTCCGATCGATTTGAAATTCGGCATGTAGGTAGAGGACCTCAAGGCCGACAAAAAAGGTTCTTAACGAAAAAAAAACAATATTCTTAGTTATCGGCCGATTAAATTCGAGAACGGTCGTAGCTCCAAAACTACGAGTGATACGAAAAAAATACATACCACCAAAAATGTGTATTTTGACGGCCTTTGGCCCATATGTGAGTCGTCGAACTTAAAAAATATATATATTACCGTTTTTTTTTCGAAAAAAGGGGATTTAAAAAAAAATTACCACCCTGTATATGCTTATGAAAAATTAATTTTTATGTTAATAACATGTAAATGGACCCTTTTAATTGTTTCCGTAATAAAAACGGATATTTTTTTTT
>MU186310.1:76752-92941 GCA_016904865.1 Pissodes strobi | reverse complement strand
ATGGGAAGATGCAAATATGACTACTTAACCTTCTCGAGACTAATGGTGCATGCGTAATTACTATTGTAGGTAAACTCGGGATTGTTGATGATAAAAACTGTTATTGCTTAGAAAGGTGAACTTGATTTTAATTAACTTCCTTTAGAGCAACATTTGCACGAATATAAATAATATATTTATATGTCAAATGGTTAGCATAATAAAGAAAAACCTCTCTAAAATACTAACGCTTTGCCATCTCACCTTAGCTTATAAGGGCTAGATGATGATAAGAGTAGGGGTTAGTTGGTGATCCAGACCTATAGGGTACATTTATTTTTAATGATGACCAGATTTCCACAGGGCTAACAAATATTCAATAAATTGGTACAGTCCCCATGTAACTAACCAACGTTTGCATATGATATATTGGATCCTGTCCGCCGATTTTTTTTTACTAGATAAGGTTCCTCATATCTAACCACGCTTCGTAATCTCTATGGCTAACCCAAAAAAAATGTTGGCGTTCCTGTATATAGTAATTATCAAGCAATCTTAAGGAATAACCTCCTCTTCATGGTCCAAATACTTATCATCTTCATTGTCTTCTTCTGAACTCTCCGATAGCTTCCGAGCAGCAATTTCTTAATCCCTATGGACTTTGCTTTCTTGCTTTGTTCCCTTTTTAATTTCATGGAGTGGATAGTGTGATGAGGGTTTAGAATTGTAGTTAGATGTCTTGTTCTTTTTCTTAAGTTTTTAAATTTCTTAATATCTAGAATGGGAGAATTTGCGAGAAATTTGATCAGGAAGTGCCTGGCATTATTCGAAAATTATCATTATCATCAATTTTTTCGACTAGTGACGGTGGCCTACGTTTAGAAATATTTTGATATCGCGAGGAAACGTTGAAAAAATCCCATTTTGATTTTAGGGAAACATTTCATTGTGATGGAATCGCATCATGCCTTTGTGGATTATCACCAAAATTAGCATCCTCTCGTTGCGAAATTGTTTGACCATTATCAACCATATCAACAACCCGTACTAGGTAATCAGGATTAGCATTGCCTATAATCATAGACACATGAACGTGTAAAAATGATATATCCTGACCAAAAGCGGATAACATGTAAAACTTAATGTTTTGCAAGCTTACCAAGAAACTCCAAATTTACAAACCGTCAAGTGCCACTAAATTTAACTATCTATCAT
Source organism: Pissodes strobi (assembly GCA_016904865.1). Classification (NCBI taxonomy): domain Eukaryota; kingdom Metazoa; phylum Arthropoda; class Insecta; order Coleoptera; family Curculionidae; genus Pissodes; species Pissodes strobi. Next base: position 91,747 of record MU186310.1, on the reverse strand, counting down.
ACCAATTGTTAAAAAAAATTCGCACTCTGAAAAATACAATTATTATAAAACAACGCTGTCCCGCATGGAGTCGATTTTAATCGAAGAATTGAGTTTCGTGAGGGAAGTTAGAATAATAAAGCAAACCTATTTTATTTTTAAATGAAGCAACATCTTGTCTTGATGACATGGTAAATCTTCAAAACTGTAGAGATTGGGCCGTAGAGAATTCTCACTGGTTACGAGAGGCGCATACACAATATACGCAAAAGGTATGGACATATATTTAAGGGACAAGCAAGATTATTGGAGAGTAGTTTTATGATAGAAACTTTATGAGGCAAATGATAAATATTTTTTGTACAACTGTCAAAAACCGCGACATTCGTATGTTGCTGTAGAAGCGCAAGACGTCTGGGATTTTAACCGTGAAAAAAATATAAATAAAATTCCTTGAAAAAATCATAAAAATTCTCAACAGAACAAAATATATAATTCTAAAACTTGCCCTATTACAATCTTTTATAAACTTGAGCTCAAGTCGATTCCGATATCAAGGCGACAAATGAAATTTGCAAATTTTAGTCATGGGAAACAAATTACTGCCATGAGCTTTACAGCCAATTAGGGTAAAATGATTTAATCAACTATCCTGACTCTGGCAACATGAATTCTCTACTTGAGATAATATCAGATATGTGGAATCGGTGAACCTGAACGCCTGTTTACACTTGCAGTTCTCTCACGATTTCTACCAGTTTTCTTGACTTTTTGGCGAATGCCGGTATGTCCGAGGCAGCCTTGCTATCTGGCGTTCAAGCTGCAATCTGCAGATGGCGCTAGTGCTGCAGAAAAGCCGCTGGACGACGGGTTCACTGATATAAGTTGCTCCATTTTGCAGGAGTCATTCAGGCTAAACCCGACTGATGACGCCTAACAGGGTAGAAACCGGTCTCGGGGGTGCCTGAATGATTCTTGTAAGATGTGGCGGTGAAATCGGTGAACCTGAACACCTGTTTACACTTGGAATTCTCTCACGATTTCTACCAATAAAAGTAAAATTATGTATCACAGCAACTATCAAAAGAAGCAGAAATATATATGATCCATGAAATTAGATGGCCTACAGAAATAACGACAATATAAAGGATAGACATCAAACGATCTTCAGTCGTTTAACTATAAATTCATTAAACAAATTGATATTTAGCCATAAAATATATACGATATAGACATCAAACAACCTACAGTCGTTTAACTTCATTATTCAAAATTATATATAACGATAAAATATTTGCGATATAGTAGGCAAACATCCTACCAGTGGCGTAGCTACCGGGTGGGCCTGGGGGGGCAAGGCGCCAACAGAAATTAAAAAATGTATATGATCCATGAAATTAGATAACCTACAGCTTTTTAATGGTATGTTCGATAGGCAAAATAGCCAGATCAATAAATGAAACGAGAAATAACGACAATATAAAGGATAGACATCAAATGATCTACAGTCGTTTAACTATAAATTCATTAATCAAATTGATATGTAGCCATAACATATATACGATATGGACATCAAACAACCTGCAGTCGTTAAACTATAACTTTATTATTCAAAATGATATATAACGATAAAATATTTGCGATATAGTAGGCAAACAACCTACCAGTGACGTCCGCTCCGAATTCATAAATATGCTAATGCTAACAATGCTCATGAGCTTAATTGAGTTTCTAAATTAATTAGATTATAATACAATCAAAGATCAAAGACCAAAATATGTATTAAACTTTTTACCCAACCAATATATTTTGTGTCAGGTATTTATTATTTATTCTACGTGGAATAAAAAGATATATACCGGCGCGGCGGCATTTGGTGCATGCAAATTTGTAAAAACGCTGCATATGGCGGCATGCGACCTCAAAGACAAAGATTCCGAAAATTTCGGTCGTAAAAAAGTATGTGTTTTTTAGAGTTTCGTATTTAGGAAGTACCATTAGCCAGACAAGTCTAAATAGCCTAGCAATACTAAGCAAAGAAAATTGATTTGTCCAAAAAAATATTTTTGATCAAATAATCGATCCATTTACGTCGATTTAAAACCTAAGAAAGACTCCAATGTTTAATTAATTAATTAATTAATTAAGGTTACAGATTTTTAGTTTACGTTTATATTTAATTATGTATGTACAGGGTGTTCACCCATAATGTCCCCCCCTTTAACTTTGTTAATTTTTAAGCTACAAAAAAAAAAATTGTAGAGTTTTTAATGTAGTTTTTGCACACGTAAAGGAAAAAACAAAAAATTGTACAGTATACAGGGTAGATCAAAAAGAACCATTTTTTTTAAATCTAGACCCCATTTTTTATTCGATTTTTCGATTCTACGTAAAATCCTAAGGATTTTTAATATAACACACTATATGCCTATTCCTAATACTTTAAGAGTTATTGACAGTTGAATTTGCTATTTTGTTTGTTCCTTTATTTTTTTATGGCAACAGCCACCTAAGAATATAACTTTTTGTTTAGCTTTTGAAGTCATTGAGGTGAAAATATTGAGTTTCCTCAATTCGACCTCATTGCTTTGAGTAGTGATTTTGTATCTTCTGTTTTAAAAATGAGTAAAGAATTATTATTATAATAAAAAAATAGCGACATCAACTGTCAATAACTCCTTAAGTATTAGGAATAGGCATATAGTGTGTTATATTAAAAATTCATAGAATTTTAGTTAGAATCGAAAAATCGAATAAAAAATGGGGGCTAGATTTAAAAAAAAATGGTTCTTTTTGATCTACCCTGTATACTATACAATTTTTTGTTTTTTTGTTTACGTGTGCAAAAACTACATAAAAAACCCTACAATTCTGTTTTTTATTTTTTCTGTAGCTTAAAAATTAACAAAGTTAAAGGGGGGGGGACATTATGGGTGAACACCCTGTACCTGTTAGTTGGTTGCAGTTCATATATTTTAAATTCATATTTCTGTAAACAAAAAAAGCGTGTGCACTATGTGCGCATATCACAAGTGAAACTTCTTAAACTTAAACGTCCTAGCCTCAGATTTGGTTAAAAAGTAGTTTCTTTTTTAAATATAACACTCAATTAACAAAAAGGGAAGGCCTAAATGAAAAAAAAAACTATTCTTCATAAAATTTCGCTTATGTCTTGACAAGGTAATAGAACAAACCCCATATTTTTATCTTGTAAACTAACAAAGATATCACAATAATTAAACGCCCTAGCCTTGTACATATCTTAACGAATTTGGTTAAAAATTAGTTTTTTTAAATATAGGTATCACTCAATTAACAAAAAGAGAAGGCCTAAATGAAAAAAAAACTATTCTTCATAACAATTTCGTTTACGTCTTGACAAGGTAATGGAGCAAATGACATATTTTTATCTTGTAAACTAACAAAGATATCACAATAAACGTCCGTGACCATTTTCCGCTCGCTACCAGCTCGCCCGCCGTGTGTTGCGATCGCCCGCCTTGTGTCGAGATCGCGACCTTCAAATTTTACTCCCGGTGCGCGTTAAGAAGTTTCACTTCAAAATTATGCGTTTAATATTATGATTTATTATTTTTGAATTAATTTGCGTATATACACAAAATATAGGTTTGTTTTCTAGCTACGCCACTGCAACCTACAGTCGTTTAACTAAAAATTCATTAACCACAATGATATATAACGATAAAATATATACGATATATACTTAAAACGACCTACAGTCGTTTAACTATAAATTCACTATAATCAAAATGGTATATAGCGATAAAATATATGCGATATAGGAGGCAAACGACCAACAGTCGTTTAACTATAAATTCATTAAGTAAAATTATGTATAACGACAATATCGATAATAAAGGTCCGTAAATAAAATAAAATAGATTTTACTTGTATTCACTAGATGTGCAGGCACTGGTTTCCTGTGAAGTTACGTCTCCATCATGTGGTCGTATCACCTTTACAAGAAGGCAGCTGTACGGGTAACTGATGCCGGAGTTTGCTAGGTTTGCATCAAAAGACCGCCGATGGATATCAGCCTCAAAAGGAAGAAATTCGATCTAGCGGAAGGAATTCTATCCCACAAAAGGACCCTAGTTAAATGATAAACAATTTTTTTCTTCAAACGTCAGTAAATCCATCATTACTCGACTGTGTAGGCGGCAGTAAAGTTTCGTTTTTCCTCCGCCAGAGCTTTACTTTTCACTTTTCCGCCGGCGGAGGTAAAAGTGTTGTCAGATCAACATAGATACAATACAAACAAACATCAAAAAAAGCGTCAACAACTCAAGAGTTATTAAACTAAAATTTGTATTCACTCAATTTGTGACTGCATTTCTAAAAATCACTAATTTAGGAACAAATTGGTTATTATTTAATCGAACTTACTCAATAACTGCTTATCAATACGGAATTAAAACGCAATCGAAGACGCAATTTTAAAAAAATAATTATTGTTGACGGTGTCCACTGACAGCTTTATGTGACATTACTATAGCAACAACCTGAGCCTATTCACCGACACCGCACCGGTCTAAGCCGCCTTGCGAACCCACTTATCTTTAATAATAATTATTATTACTATTAAAAAGAGACGTTTTTGCATTAATTTGTCGACTTTTGAAGAAAAAACAGCATATTTTATTTGGAGGAAAAGTTACTTTTCATGGCTTGCTCTCTATTACCAGCCTCACTCCGCTCGGCTGTTAAACACGAGCGCGCCATGAAAAGTATTGCTTTTCCTCCATATAAAATAATATACTATAAACATCTTAAATAGAAAGACTCGCGGTCAACATACGTTTAAAAAGGGGGTCACCACACTAGTTCATCGCACAAAGTTTATAGGATATATGGCCAATAACTTTAGAAAATATACCTACACTCTACTTCATTTGCCCAATACAATCAGGCGGTAATAGACCTGATGGTCAAAAAGACCAACGATAAATTTCGATACGGAAACTGTTTGCTCCCCTTGAGTGTTCCGGCGAGAAGGGCTACCAATCTCTCATAAATAATATATACCGACTGTCAAGTGGCGCTGCAAACGGATTCATTCTTTGAGCTGCTCGGACAAAATGTGTCGTTCCACTAAAAGCGTTGTTTAGGCATCGGCCATTAATTATGTATATCTTTTAAAATGTGACTTTTAACTTTTTAATTATGATTTGACCGTTGTTTGGTGGTGTTGTTTGTTTTCTCTTCGTTGATATGATCTTCAGGTCCAATGACAAGTAACATTGATGATGGCCTAGGCCGAAAGCGCTCTGTTATGCTTCTATAGGAAGTCCTTTTTGGATTAAAATTTTGCGTGGAATACAAAGTGTTTCATTTAGGTTGGATCATGCATGCACACAGCCACTACTCTTCACTTAATTTCTATAAAAGATAATGTAGACCTCATAAGATAAGTACGTTTACTCTGTCATGCCATCAACGAAGGCGCACAGACATTCACTTTCCAATTGCTCTAAAAGTTTTCTTCTAAGGCTTTGTTTTTGCCAGTCTTTCCCTGCGTAGGCAATTCAGTTAGCTGAAGAATATTTATCTTATAGACTTTTCAGGTTGGTATGCAAATCTGTTGTGACGTGAAGAACATCGTCTTTTATACAGGGTGGTATAAGTACGTGGCCAAATTTCAGGAGGTGATTTTTTTTTCTCAAAAATATGCAAGAATTGAAAATAATATAAGGGGTAAGTAGCAAAGTTGTATTTTTAGTTATCAAAATTTAAAAAAATTGAATTTTTTAAAAAGTGAGTGATGTACATTTTTTTCTCAAAAGTATCCAGTAGATTCCCTTCCGACACGCCACTAGACTTAATAATAATTAATCTTAAATATTCTAATTAGGGCTAAATTAGCCCCTGACCACAGTAAATACCACTGCTAAATTTTAACAAAATCGATTAAAAGATTATTAAGATTTTTACAAAAAAAACATTTTTTTAGAGTTTGACACTATATCTTGGAAACAATGCATTTCCGGACCATGTTTATATAAATTATATTTGTTAAAATCACACAAAAAGTTACCTCCTGAAGTTTGGCCACGTACTTAAATAACACCCAGTATATACAATTTTATATGTTTTCTAATGATATCAGATGAAATTATCTCAGGCGAATAAATTTATTCGAAGATTTTTGAATAATTGTTTTCTATTATGTACCTGCATTTCCTCGGTTTCATTAATTATTCATTTGCATATTTCATGAAGTAGTTGAATATAGGGTTTTCACAGTCGTAATTATTGTCACAAACTTCAAAATGTATTGCTCTGACGCATATTTTTATATCACTTATTAACTGAATAAATTCTAGATTTGTATGTAAACATGCTGCAAGTGCAACTCATGTTGCACGTCATTACTTCATTTTAATAAATTTATTTCGTTTTAATCATAATTAAAATATCATTGCATCTAATAATAATCTGGATAAACCAATTATATAACATTACGGAATTTTCAGCAATGTTACATGCCTATAGAGAAACCATTGATTGAATAAATTTAAAAAAATATGCTGGTGTAGGTAGGTAACATGTACCTATTTCTTTTAATAATGCCCGTTTGCAACGACTGTATTAAACGCTTCTTAACGTTTGGTAGAGAATAACTTTAGGTAAGGAGCCCTTTTCATTTGCACCAAGTCCAATATTTCCCTAAACCCGCTTATAGGCGCCTAAACGTAGGGGTCGTAAATTATTCACCTTAGTAAAAGAACGTACAACCTAACCTCATTTTTAAATTTATTTATGTCATGTTTCGTATTTTCTTCATGGAATAGCGCCAGTCTTGTTTTACCTTTTTCTTTAATTGAATTAAATCTTCCTTCATTTTCTCGTAAAATTGCTTTGGGCGATTCTACTGGTTTGCACTGTAAATGTTGAGCAGTTGTATTGATTTATCTCCTATCTCAGTCATGTGGGGATTTGAAGCCTTTGGCAAAATGCGCTAAAACAGAGTTTCATCCACAATACCGAAAAAGAATTTTTGCACTCTACGCGCGTTTCGTTAACCATGTCAGTATCATCAACATTTCAATTTTGTCCTTTGGACCACCTAATAATTTCTTAATCCTAAACTGAATTTGGTATACCAATTCTAAACCTACTTTCTTAAAAACTTTTTGGAGTTCTCTAGGACAATGAGGATTATACGGTATCGAGACATATTTTGTATTTTCATCCTAATTAACGAAAGAAGTGGAATCACAAATGGTCTTTCTAAGCACATGTCTACTAATTAGTCTAATTATTAAATTAGTATTGAAACCTTTAACTTTTGCTATATTCCTAATAGTCTCATTTTCATTATTAAATCTTTCTCTACTGGGAGGAAAATTAACCATACTGTGTATTAAAAAATGAAAGCTGGCCATTTTGTGTTGGTCGCTATGGAAAGAGTAATTAGAAATATATCGGTTAGTGGCAGTACTTTTTTCATAAATATCAATTTCTAGTGTATTATTATGGTTCCTGATCACTAAAGTATCTCAAAATGGTAGTTGGTCATTGTTCTCGACTTCATAAGTAAATTTAATGGTGGGGAATCGGTTGTTTAGTTGTGTTACAAAATTTTCGGTATCAGCAGTTTTTGTAAATCGCATAAATATCATCCACATACCTGTGTCATACCCCTGGAAAATAGTCGAACCCTTGACTGATTTAATTTCTAAATTTACTCGTGAAGATTAGCCCAGAACAGTTGCCCATTGCCGTGCCTTCAAGTTGTTGAAAATAATTATTTTTATATTGAATATAATTTTGATCCATGCAAAGTTTGGTTAAAGTTAAATATTCATGTTCGATTTCATTATTAAATCTATTCATCTTAAGTAATTCACCAAGGTATTGCAACGTCTAGCGTCTGTGGGAATAGTTCGCTTCGTACCTTAAATTTTGTTTATGAAATCTAAGGACTTTAGTACTCATGAATTCTGTTGTTTTATAGGTAAATTCTCAAAGTGGTTGGCTAGTCACATGTATATATTATAAGTTGGTGACTTTTTTTTAGAAAGCATTTTTTTGTCTTTTCATTTTTCCTTCGTCTTTTTCCGCCGAAAACCGCGTTTTTCTAACTTATTTTTATTTTTTTTTGTTATTCCGTTTTATAATACTTTTATTAACTTTCCGAACAATTTTTACATATTTTCGAAAAATCTTGGATATCTGGGAGGGTGGGGTTATAATTCCTGATGACGATGACGGGGCCATCGTTTGACAGATTTTGGATTCAAGGCTCCGCTGCAGAGATGTCGGCAAAAAACTGTTTTTCCCAAAAATCCCTTCTTAAATTAGAGCCCCCATGAGGCGCACCTACCATACAAATTTCGAACACCCCCTTCTTTTCCAGAATCCATTAATTTTTTTCCTTCTCCTCTCTCTCTCCTGGCGGAAGACGGGGGGTGGCGGGGGGTGCTACGGGGTCCACTTTTCGTTCAGGATGCTCAATTTACCCCGGCTATATGTCCTGAAAATTTAAGCTTTTTGTTGTGGAAAACAACGCATAGCTGTCCCAATGAATTCTATTCTTTATAGTTTAAAAACTGGATTATTTTTTAAATTCCTTTTCCGAATTTTGCCATAAAAACCGACATGATTAATTAATTGTACTCCGTTTTACAATAATTTTTCTTTTTATACTTTACAGGTGCTCTTGGATTTCTTAGTACTAACGACGAAGTCGTACCAGGAAATAATGGTTTAAAAGACCAAAATCTTGCACTCAAATGGACCCAAAGAAATATCAAATATTTCGGAGGTAATCCCAAAAGCGTAACTCTTTTTGGGGAATCAGCTGGTGGAGCAAGTGTGCATTATCATATGTTATCACCAATGAGCCAAGGTAGGACATATTTTCCATCGGCACTATATTAAATAATGTGTATACAAAATATGGCTAGATTTCATGGCAACCAAATTGCTCATTTCTGAAAAAAATCACTGGGACACAGAAATTAGATTAATTTTTTTGTATTTTATGTATTGACTCAAAAAAGCCCCACTCCATATCACTTTATTTAAATAGATTATTTTGGATTTCTCGCTTCTGCTCATTATTAAAGATAGTTCTCATACAGCAAATATGCATATCTTTGCATAGAGTAACCAAAGCATGGCTCAGTTCGAATGATGTTTTTGAAATATGGATTTGAAATTCGATATTTTTGACATATGAATTTTTGTACAGAATCGAAACGGCCTAGAGCAAAATAGCATTACTTTTCCATTTTAGTATTTCAAAATCTTCCAAAATCTACCATTCGAAGTTTGACTTATAAGACCGAAAGTTGACGCCAAATGACAGATCTTGTTAAATCATGTTGGAACAAAGCTGCTTTGCACTGTTTAATATTGCTCTTTTTAATTATGTGGACCATTTTAAGCATGCATATTTCATATATCTCTATACCTATATTCTATTTTTTTATAGTCATTAATTAATCTAATGCATTTGGAGCAAATTCTACTTCACAATTATTATTCTGTCGTAATCGTCCTACTTACTCTAACTTCCGGAAACGCGGTTTTTTAATTTTCCACTAATCGAAAGCTGATGTCAGAAGGTAAATTATTAATTGCCTAAAATTTCGATAAAGTTAAAAACAGAACTTAGATTGAAATTGAACTATTTTTTTTTTCGCTACCAAGGTAGATGATGCGAAATGTAATGGCTTAAGAAACGAGCAATTTGACATTTGGCAAATTCAACAAAAAGTATATTTTAAAATTAAAATACTCTTTATCTGTTTTTTTTTAGCTGACTGTGTAGTTGGTTAATTAGTAATTCTAAGATTTAATTGTTTTTCGCCCGAATATGGTTTTGTAAGTAAATATATTCTGTTTTTCCGTTATTTAGTGAAAGCATTGCTTCCAACCTAAGTTAATGTAGACTGAAGATTTTATTGCGTGTTACGATTAAAACATGAAATAAAAATACTTTTATTTTGTAAGTTACCAAATAAGAGCTGAGGAAAAATTCATGGAATTATAGTACTACTACACAAAAAGACGTAAAATATGTTTCATTAATTTTAGTGCTGCTAAAGTGGTACTTATTTTTACATTCTCAAAGGTTTTAAGTAGTAAAACGTGCAAAAAGTAAAATATGATTTTTGAAAATGAAAATCGCATGAATCAAAATTTCCAAATAATAGGCAAGTAGAATTAATTAAAGGTCCTAGAAATGTAATTTTAAAACTCTTACGCTTAATATGTCTTTGTTATGGTTTTTACCTAAATTGAAGCCAATACATCTTTCATATTTTAACGTTAATTGCGCTAAAAATTATGTTCGGAATTACATATTGTGCATTTTTATCTTCATGTTGAAGGTAAAAATTTTAAAGTTAGTTTCTCTTTATGTAGCAAAATTTCAAAATTAGTTTCTCTTTATCTAGTAATTTACTTACAAAGAGATTCCTGAGAAATCAACAATAAAAGTTTTGCATTTGTTGTACACTTAATGGACCATACTGTTTCAAAACAGTCGATATTTCGACTGTTTATTGGAGTTTACAAGATTATCAAAAATAAAGCACTTTTCGTAGCAAATTTTCAATAATAGCTGCACGAAGTTGGTGTTTGGAATATTTGGTAAAAATGTACTACAACATCGTTTTATCCAGAATACCAGACTCTTCGCACTTAACGCGCGTTTCGCTAATCATGTTGCCATGATCAGGAGATGATTAAAACTGTTTTTGTTTTGCAAAAATTCGGTTTCTATATTGTGGATAAAACTGCGTTTTTATAATATAAGTTAATATCTTTATTTTCAAATAACTTGGAAAAATATCTAATAAAGGGATGTCAAAATTATAACAGAAAAAATGTTTTGTAAACTAGTGATTTTTTCTTATTACGATTAGTCGACTAAATATAATGTGAAAATTCGACTTTGGCGTGTCATTTGACAATACCTTTTTTCTGTGTTATAATATGTCACGTTAGTAAGCTATCGCGAATTTTGACGTTTTGTCATTTCTTTCTTAATGCATTCTCCGAATCGAGACGCAATAAATAATTTCTCCGATTTTGGGCATATGGCCCCTTGAATTCTTAGGAACGCATTTTTATATTTAGCTTACCCGAAATTCGGCTGCTAACGACTTTTCTTAGGGAAAACTTTTATCTATCAATGATCATCGATGATATTGTGGGGCGAATTAATACTAGCGTCTCGCCGCTGTGGGGAGCCTGATCCCGATTTCTGCCGAACGGTTTAGGGCGCTACATGCGTTGTTCAATGTTTTCATTTGTATTTTTACATTTTCACTACATACAATGCCCTCTGCTCGCTGCGGGGTGCAACCAACAAGAACTAACCTAAACTAACCCACGGCATGCCAAAAACTAACTATTCCAATAAAAAAAAAACTAGCAAGAACCGGGCGTCAAACCAATCACTTTGCGTTCTAGAAACGCTCATCTCATATTGCTGCTTTTCTCGAAAAATGGTACAAATGCGTGAAGTGGAAAAATGTGTAAACACCATTGTCGAGCCGAGTTCGAGGATGAGGCTCCCCGTAGCGGTGAGACGCTAATCGAATGAATGGGGAAAGCCGAAAATGCCACTCTCGAAAGTTTACTAAATTTATTCTGTAAACTTTGCTCTAGGTCTCTTACCGGCCTGCCCCTAAAAACCTAACTTTGTATTTTGTATCGAGTTTGAAGAGTTTTAGGACTTCGAATCCGATCTGGCTTTAACCTATCGTCCTTAGGTTTAGCAGAGCTACGAACTACCGTCTTGCCGTTTAAGGGGAGCCTGATCCCGAACTCCACCCGACAATGTTGTTTAAACATTTTTTCACTTCACGTGTTAGTATAACATTTTTCGAGAAAAGCAAGAATGTGAGAGATTGGCTAAGGTGGTGAAGCTCGCGTCTCTAGAAGGCAATGTTATTGGTTTGACGCCCGGTTCTTGCAAGCTTTATTTATTGGATTAGTTAGTTTTTTTGGCATTCCTTGAGTTAGTTTAGGTTACTTGTTGTTAGTTGCGCCCCGCAGCGTGCAGAGGGCATTGTATGAAGTGATAATGTAAAAATACAAAAAATTTATAAACATCAAACAACGCATGTAGAGCCATAAACTGTACCGTTCGGCAGAAGTCGGGATCACAGCTTCCTGTAGCGGCGACACGCTAGTGAGCTAGAAGCCTGAGGGGAACCTAAATTATCGCTATCGAAATTTTAGATTTATGACACAATAGCTTCTTAAAAATAACATTTTCTTATTGAAGAACTTGTCTTAGCAGGGTATCATCAAATGAAAGTTATATCAAAATCTTTTAAAAGTGAATTAAAATAAAGGACGGGCGTAAGAAGAAACAGAAATATGGCTATCTGAATTTTTTTAATATGTTTTTGTCTTTTGTTGTGCAGAACCACAACTAGGGAGAAACAAGTCTTTAAATAATGAATATGTATCAAAAGAATTTAAGAAATTTCTTTTGTTGCAATATTATTCGATCTCATTATGTAAATGGTTACATTCTCTGGCTTATTTTGAAACACGCTCTTCAGTAACTTTATTCAAAGGGGTTTAGAAGACATCTAAATGTTCGTGCATCTAAATTTCGTGTTTCTGGAATATTGTAAATATTATTATATAGATCTTATCATTATCACTGTACAGGGATTTCCTGTATATTTTAGCACCCCCACTACAGCTTTTATTACACCTAGAAAAAAACTATTAATACAAAGGTTACAGGATTCTTCTTAAACCGCCAGTACCGTTATCAGAGAAAACAAATAAGCACCGTATTTTTAATACCCCGTATATTATTCATTAAAATGAAAGCCATGTTTGCTCTGATTTTAAAAATATATGCCCTCATTCGTTGTGGCCATTTTGGAAACACATATAAATAAATAAATCGTGGTATCGCCGTGATTATGGATGGAAATTTGCAGAGATATGATGCTTATTATCAAATATTTCAAAAATGACAACAACAAATGCAGTTATATTATATATTTTTGAAATCAGAACAAAAAGCCCTCACATTTTAGTGAATAATATATCTAGTGTTCCGTTAAGAAAAACAACAGCTAGTATTTTTGACAGTTTTACGATGCTTATTTGTTTTATTTGAGAACGAATCCTGGCGGTGTAGGAAGAATTCTCTAACTTTCGTACTTAAAGCTTTTTCTAGCGCCAACAGTAACGACTAAACTAAATGAAAAACTTTTGTATTACATGCATAAATTTAATACAAAAGGACGTCTAATCAGCGTAACAGAGCGCTTTCGGCCTTAGCCATCATCAGTGTTACTTGTCAGTTAGAACAAAAGAACATATCCACAAGAGGCACAAACTACATGATGGAAAACGTGGTTCCCACGCCTGTCTTTAATTTGTTAATTGTTTCAATTATGTGAACCTTTCTTATAATGTAAAGTGTTTTTTAAATTTTGATGTGACCGTTGTCGTTTTGATGTAGTTTGTGCCTCTTGTGCATATGTTATTTTGTTCCAATCTACAAGTAACACTGAGGATGGCCAAGGCCGAAAGCGCTCTGTTACGCTGATTAGACGTCCTTTTGGATTAAATTTATGCATGGAATACAAAAGTTTTACATTTAGTACATTTCGTACATGCACACAGCCTCCACTCTTCATTTATTAACAGTAAAGACTGCAGTTGGGCGCTAAAATAGATGGGAAAGTCCTGTCTAAATGACTTGACAAAATTGTAGTTTTTTAGAGGCATTCAACTTTTCAAATTTTAGTACGCAACTCTAATAGTTCACTGAACGCTGTAATCATTATACTAGAAACCAATGTATTGTTGTAAACACACTATTAGTATATTATTTTAATATGTAAATTATCCGGTAACTCTGTTGAAATATATACAGAAAATATCAGATTAATATTAACAGTATATATCTTAATAGAAGCAATTAGGCTGCGAGGAATGCTATTATAGACAAATCAACCGTAAATGCAAGGCCGATTTTACAACTGATTTGCTTCATGCCAAATTGCATTTATTCTTGCTCAATATGCACAAGAATTATGTTTACGTATTAGACAGAGCCGTACTGGTTCTGAAAAGCAATAACTATTTTGCTTATAGATTCAACAATATAAAGTTAAGTAGGATTTGTTCATTTTGATAATTGCGGAGAATATATTTCCGAACTCAATAATTTACTATTTTTTACTTCTAATCTTATTGACAGTAGATAACTATAGTATTTTTTAAGTCAGTTTAAATTGGGCGATATATCGGGTATGATCAACTTATAATACTTAAGATTCAAACTACTAACTAACCGAGTAGAGAGGTCTATGTGATATTATTGGAGGGATATTCCGTTTGATTGGCCACTGCTAAATTTCAAACAATGTTATAGTTTCCGTCTCCGTCTCGCCGCGCCGTGTCAGACTGTTTTAACTATCTCCAGATTTCTGTTTCGATATTGTGGATAAAATTCTGTTTTAGTGCATTTTGCCGAAGGTTTCAAACCCCAAAATAGTCTGTATATAATCGCATGTGTTCCCACTCTCTGTAGAGTCAACGTGGACATATTATATGGGCGAGACTATCACGTTTGGTTTACATTTTAATTGGTTATTATACTTTCTGTCTTGCAGCGGTGCGAGTCTGAGATGGGTAGCCGAATATGCAGTAGCGTAAACCCAAATAATGCCGCATGATTTTTTTAGGATGTTCTCCGAATTTTAAGATCCCGTATATGTAATGAAAAATTATATAGTTTAAAAAATTTCTTAGAATACCAATAACGTCTGTACGCTATATATGCTGACAAAAAGAGGAGGTATATTTTGATATGATTTGTATTCCAGACGGTTGATAAATCTAATTTAATTAAAAACTCAGGTGTCCTTAAAATTGTATATCTTTATAAAAAGTAATATATCAAAAATTAAAAAAAAATTACGTCTATGTCCAAGATATCGTTGATATGTGCCACCTACCGCTTTTACTTTAACTTTAAAAATAGTATGTTAACTAA
>MU186310.1:50975-72704 GCA_016904865.1 Pissodes strobi | reverse complement strand
TGCTTTGGCGTGATTTTAAATAATTTAAGGTAGGTACCTTTCCTATTATATAAAAATATTTTTTTTGTATTAAGTGGAAAATTGGAGCCCGTATAAAAATAAAAAATAGTCAAATTATTTTTTACGAGAATATGGCCACGAACTATTACTCAAACAAGTTGCTTAGTGCAAAGAAAAGATATTTTCAACTTTTAACCAATTAAAAAATTTACTTAATAGAGAACATCAACAATTTATAATCATACTAAGTGATACTATTGGTACTTTGATAGAAAAACATAGGTACCTATTGGAATTTTGCTATCAAAGTACCTATAGTATCACGTAGTATGATTATAAATTGTTGATGTTCTCTATTAAATAAATTTTTTAATTGGTTAAAAGTTGTGAATATTTTATCTTTGTAGTAAGCAACTTGTGTGAGTAATAATTCATGGCCATATTCTCGTAGGAAATGATTTTACTATTTTTTATTTTTAATACGCTCCAATTTTCCACTTAATACAAAAAACAAAATAAAATATTTTTATAGAATATAAAAATTTCAAAAAAACCTACCTGAAATTATCTAAAATTACGCCAAAGCAAAATATATAATTACAAAAATAATAATAAAAATTAAGAAAATAATAAAAAAAAATAAAAGCACATAGTAATAACGCCAATACCATTTGAAAAACGATAAAAAAATTAAAGTTCGTATTTAAAAAAAGAAAGTTGATGATAATTCCTTGAAGACGAAACGTCGGATTTCAAACTGGATACCATCATTGGATAGAGCGGAAAAAGTGGCAATGCAAAAGTGCAATTCAATTTGAAATCCGTTTTTAAAATAAGCCCAGGAAAAAAATAAAAGGATTTTTCAAAATTTCGGTTTTTCGGATATCTCCGGAAATACTCGGAATTTTGAATCTTTCTAAACGGCATATTGTTGGGCACCTAAATGCGCAATTTTGCCTTAATTTGACCGACACTGTGTCTCTTACGGTTTTCGAGTTCCCCATACATAGACACGAATTCGAGCCACCCTGTACACACTTCGAACATCGTCACACAATTAAAATGCCAACATTGAACCAACATGGCCTAGCAACAGTCCCGATATCAATCCAATAGAAAACATATGGGGCATAATAGCCAAAAGGCTTTACCGACGAAATTTTATGCCTCAGAACAGCGAGGAGCTATGGCAAGGTATTCAGGAAGTATGGGAAGAATTGTCACTTGAAGAAAACTTCATTACCCGCTTTATGACCGTGCTGGGTTGAAGACTTCAAGCTGTGATTGATGCAGGTGGAGACTTCACAAAATACTAAGTTTCTTCTAACTGCCGTTTCTTTTTGTATTCACCCTTTATTAAATTAATTAAAATATTCTCTTTATGTTTAAAATAAATAAAAGTTGAGTTTAAGCATTCTTTTAACCATAATACCTATGAAAACAGCCTACGATAAACAAAAGAAATAAATATTGAATGCCTTAACATTTTTCGTAAGAGATCAAGTACAAAATGGGGTCATCACTTTATCGCTTACGATTTTTGCGTTTAAACAGACCATTAGTTGATGGTTCCCTTATTGGACGTCAAATCACATTTCATTTTGTCAAAACGCAGGTTACCTATATGTCAGCCTCATGATAGGAATATACTGCTCAGAATAAAGAACGAATTTTTCAAGCCGTATCAGTTTTTTTTTTAATTATCTGTACCTTAAAGCTGCAAAACTTCTCTTATTTATGACCACAAGTTCCATGTGATCAGTGAAAGAAATATATCCCCATATTATCCAGACCCTCCTCTAAATATTGTTGTATTTGATAAACTACACTGAGTATACTGTTCGTTGAGACTGTGCAAACAGAATCGCGACTCGTCTGCAAATAATACCCCTTACCATGCTTTCTACCTGTTTAAAAGCGTTGGGAATTGATTTATTTATATTTTGTCTGTGGAAATAGAGTCAGGTACAAAAATCACAACACTACAAATTCGATTTCATTGGTTTCTGCGCCTAGAGGGTAGGCAACCTGCCACCACGCGGCTGGCACATGGTCCAGTTACGTTTCGGAATATCTTCCGTAATATTTTTGAGAGATATACGGTCGGGTGTGCTCGTTTAGCGATTTTCTCAAATTGGCCTTAAGTTGATTTCATCGCTTAATGGCTGCACGCCGTTACCTTGTATTTCTGTGTTTTATTATTGCTTCCCTTTTTTGCGCATGATATCATGCCCAGTCGACAGGCCTTAAGGGACTGTATATCCACAAAAAATAATGTGCATTGTTATCGCGAAAATTCAAATAAAGGACGAAAGTATTTCCCATAAATCGTACATTTTCTGTACGAGTGTAAGTAAATAAACCTACTTAAGTATTCCAATAGAATAATTCATTTTACTCATCGACCATAGGCTTAGAACTGACAATAAGAAAGTTGATATGTTAAGTATACTCTGACACTGATGAAACGCAGTTGTATTTCAAATACAGGTTATATGACTTTACGTCTCGCTTATTTTATAATACATATTAGTGTCATAGTAGTGTCATCATCAACTTTCTTTTGTTAAATACGAACTTTAATTTTTTATCGTTTTCCAGATGATATTCGCGATATTAATATAAATATTATATGTTTTAATTTTTTTTTGAAATTACTTATTTTGTTTCGGGGTTAGTTTAAATAGTTTAAGTAACTTTCTTTTATTTTCTATAAAAATACTTATGTAGTTTTTTTTTGTGTTAAGTGGAAAATTGGAGCCATTATAAACAAAAAAATTATAAAATTAAATAAACAGGTTTGTTTATTTTTTACCCCCAAGCAAAATAATTAATTTAAAAAGAATTAAAATTAAATAAAAGAGAATTAAAAAAAAATAAAAACACATTCATATTAATAACTCCAAAATAATCTGGAAAACGATAAAAAAAAATAAAGTTCGTTGTATGTCAAGCTGGTCCATTTTAAGTTGTAAGTATTTCAAAAAAGAAAGTTGATGATGATGCCTTGAAGACGAAATGTCGGATTCCAAACTAGATACCACCATTGGATAGAGCGGAAAATCCATTTCTAAATAAGTTTAAGAAAAAACAAATCGATTTTTCAATATTTCGGTTTTTTTCCGGATATATCAGAAAATACTAGTAACTTTATAACTTTTTAAAGGGCATATTTTTAAGCACTTGAATGTCCAATTTTTCCCTAATTTGACAGACACTGTATCTCTTACGGTTTTCAAGTTCCCCATACATAGACTCGAATTCGAGCCACCCGTACAGTGAAAGTTTGCGAGCTATTTAATGCAGTACATACAAATCGAGAATCAATAACCCATTCATCTGTAAGCAAAATAACTCTAAAATATGAGCAGCATGGTAGTGTGAGAGACTTACCTAAAATTGGTTGGCCCAAAGTAACCGACGAGACTAAGTTAGATGTCCTGTTGGCTCTGCAAGATAAGCCTCGCTGGGCCACTCCCCATGTAGCTTCAGAATTTAATCTCAGCCACGAAATTGTCTGAAAAATTTAACATCATCAAAACTATCAACCCTATAAAGTAAATTTAGTCCATCCTGTTTGAATATGATTTTGATCGTCGCCTGGAATTTTCATGTTGGCTGGATGAAGCAACTTTCATTTTAAATGGTAAAGTTAATAAAGAATATTGCAGATATTGGGCGAAAAATAATCCTCACTGAATTATAGAAGGTTCACAGTCAATATCCTCAGAAAGTAAAGGTCTGGGCCGGAATATTGGAAAACAAGATTTTAGGAACTTTTTTATGGAAATTTAACTGAGGATATGTTCTTGGAAGTCTACCCGATGCTGTTATTTCTGATAGCTCTAGTAACAAAAGTTGATTCTAGCAAAATGGTGGACCGGCGCGCGGCGCGGGCGGCGCCGCCTTATTATTCGCGTCATGTGCGTGACTACTGAAATTAAATTTTTTAAACGGCTAGATTGGCAGGCGTTGGTTTATTGAGTGCCAATAAACTAGTTATGTAATGTGTAAGAAAATATCTATTTGTTTTATGAATTTAATAAACTTTTTCTTTTAAAATAAAGCATGCTGACGATACATTCAATAGTTTTCGAAACATTTGCAAGCAGCTACAAGAACACCCTCACATACGAAAATTCCAGATGAGTTTTTTAAGATGTTTGAACTACTTCAGTGCCAAAATTTAAAAAAAATCAATGTTAATTCCTTTAAATTTTCCCATATCGTAATGCAGTATTAACAATTTTTGTTAGGCACTCTTATTCTAAAATGTGCTAATATATAATTTGCTGTCTATTTAACACTTCTATATCTTTTAGGAATGGGATTTTGACCCAATGATACCATTCAAACCTACCATTGAACCAAACGTTGAAGGTGCTTTCCTGACTGACCATCCCATTCCGCTGATAAAATCTGGAAAAAGTGCTCCCGTACCATTAATGGTTGGAATTACAACTGAAGATGGTGCATTAAGAGGAGCAGGTATCAAAAAAGAAAATTATTACACATAATCAAAAACCAGTTACTTTTAGACGTTGCAAGATCCTGTCTGCAATATCAAATGGTTTTGTTGGTATCATGAGATAAAATTTAGGCCTACGGCATGGTATTTACTTAACAAATTTTCAAAGAGTGTATTAAACATCTAAATCTTTTGAAACAGACAATCTAGGTATTTTTATGATGTAGTAAGCTTTGCCAATTAAGCCCGTTAATATCTCGCAAAATGTTTTATAATCGGTAATCGATGTTCATAAAATTCTCCAAATTTACGGTTATATTTTTCCAGTAAGAAAATAAATGAACGCTAGGAGGGAATTGCTTGTATTGCTTCCCAAAAAATGAGTATCTTCAATTCTTTAGTATATTATAATCGAAATAATACTCCACATAACAAAATTTAAATATAAGAACGCGAAGAGGGCATATATGACTTTGATGATGAATTTTTTAGTATATAGTAATATGATGACATATCAAAATTCGTCGAATCCAAATATTATACGGCCGAAAACTAAGATATCGATGTTTTAATACAAAAATCGGAATGCACTACGAAAAATACTTGACTCTCTCTAACTTCGAGCACAAGATAACGATGGTTTTTATACCCGAAAGATGCATTAGGCAAAATTTAAGAAATATATATTGGCCTAAGTTTATCAATTGCCACCATGCCAAAGAAATTTGCATATTTTAGCCCGAGCCAATAATTTGGTTAATTTTAATAGAAGATAATAATAATAATAATAATAATAATAATAATAATAATAATAATAATATGACTTTATTTAGCGAATAGCTATATCCAAAAACATATAAGGTATAAAAGAACATAAAATACCAAAAACCCTAAGACTAACTCAATATATGTGCTCTTACCAACCTTTTAAAAATATTCAAATCGGTACAGTCTTTAACGATATGTGGTAACAAGTTAAAATCATGCAGACCTTTATATAAAACAGAGTTGAGCATTTGATTAGTGTTACATCTATCTACCAATATAAACTCAGAACAATTTCTGGTGCTATAACTATAAACATCTCTAAATAATTTTAGTCCATCACGGATATATGGTGGTAACATTTTGTTTTTAGCCTTAAATATAAATGCATGAACACTAAATATAATTTTATTTTTGACAGATAATATATTTAACATTTTAAGCATTGTAGCAATAGGTGTATACCTATTACATTTCAGTATAGTTCTCATAACTCTGTTTTGCACAATCCGCATCTGATTAATCTTACATGCCGGCAAACCGTATAACAATGTGGAGCAAAAGCCAAGGTGGGGTGCAGCTATGCAATTATACAACAACAATTTTGTTTCCAGTGATAACTGATTTCCCACTCTAGCAATAAAACTAACTTTCTTCGAAAACTTTGTGGATACACAATCAGCATGTGCATAAAAATTTAAATTTGAATCAAAAATTACTCCGAAGTATTTGAACATGCTCATGCTTTATTTGGTCATTATTAATAACTATATTAATAGCTTCGACATTAATATCTATTTAAGCTGTGTTTTTTCCAAACAAGCAAAATTTTGATTTCGAGGTATTTATGCACAATTTGTTGGTACAAAGCCATTTGAAGACTTTTTCTAAATTATGGTTGGTAATTTGTTGCATGCTACCCAAATCTTTCCCAGCCAAATAAATCATCGTGTGTGTCATCGGTAAATAATTCGATATTACATCCATTTATTACCCGCACAATATCATTAATGTACAACAGGAACAACAAAGAACCCAACACGCTGCCCTGTGGGACCCCATGTCGAACATATAAAGAACTAGATACAATTTTTAAATTTGACTCTCTGTTGTCTGTTGCTCAAATATGATTCAAAACACCTTAAAACCATGTCTTTAAATCCTGGGCTATTTAATTTTTTTAATAATAAATTCCTGCCAACCGTCTCGAATGCTCTTTTAAAATCTAAAAACACTGCTAAAACCATGTTACCCAGGTTACCCTTATCTGATTCTCTTTTAAAAATATCACAAATATTAACGACTACGTTTTCACATCAGTCAAACTCACGGAATCCAGACTGATTTCCCACTAAGATGTTAATTAAGCTGCCTTTTTTACAACTAGTTCCAATATTTTTTCATAAATTTCGACAGTGTCTATAGGCCTAAATTCATTGTATATATTTGTATTCTGTACTTTTGTGATAGGAATCACAACTGACTCCTTCCACTTGTCTGGAAATCGATCACTTGAGAGCCTTGCATTGATAACATTCAACAAACGATCGACAACCATACAACACACATCACGCATGACCAATTTAGAAATCCCACTGAAACCACCACCAACATTTTTTAATTCTTTTAATATCCTTTTCATCTCCGTCATAGTTAATTGTTCAAAACGGGAGAACTCAGTAGTTATTTCCGGGGTGGCCAATGTAACCGCATTTGTGCAGGAATATCTGGGGACACTACTTACAATTTCGATGATACTGTTTACAAAATATATATTAAATTCATTGGCAATACGCGTTTCATCAGTTATATATTCAAGTTCTAATTTAATTTCGTCCGGTATTAAATTTTAAGTTATTTTTGTTGGTATCAATAATCTCCCCAAAATGTCTTTCCTTTTCAATTTTAATTTGTTTGACACTGTAATTCCGTATCCTCTTATATTCCCCCCAAACTGCATATTTTTTTTCATTCACCGCTCGTACATACAAACTATCCCTAACCTGCATATTTTCCCTAATATTATTTGTTATCTAGACCTTGCTCATATACTTCTGCTTAAACAACTTATTCTCTCTAGGTCAGATAAAATTCAAAATGTTCATAATACTGCCAACAAATCTATCTGCCAAAACATTAACATCTGCACTATCATTCGTCCTTACAGTATTTAGCAAGTAATCCCCTATGCGATCCGGACTATAATTTTTCATAAGTCTAGACCAAATGATTCCTTCAGTTTCTATTTGGTTCTACCTCAGGGTGTATCGACAAGATGCAGTGATCACTTATCTTTGGTGTTAGATGTACACTAAAGGGTAAAATTCTGTTATTTGTTATTATGTAGCCAATCAGTGTTTGGCTTCTATTAGTGATTCGTGTAGGAGAATCAACCTGTGAAAAACCATGTAAATATACAACAGAAAATATCTTTTGTCCATAAAAAGTCGGCCTCAGTAAGTCAAAATTGAAGTCCCCCACTATAATGTTTACGCCCTCAAACACACTCACACTATCCAGATATTCATAAAAAAAATTCAATAGTTTGAGGCGTATATAACAGTACAAAGATACTTAATCCTATTTAAAGAAAAGTCGACAATATCCATACATAATTTTGTTCACATTTTATCGATCAAACCTTATACTTAGCATCGTCTCTTATTAAAGCCATTACACCTCCTGGTCTGCTATTATCTCTTACGCAATTTTCCATCCTAGAGCCATCAACACACACCTCGATAAGTTCGATCTCAGCAGATACATGGGTTTCTGACAAAAAATTAACTTTCGTCTCCAATCATTTATAAACACTAGTATATTGTCTTTATTATTTAAAACGCCATGGCAGTTAAAATACACAATACTACAATTTTTGCTGACACTCTTATCTAATTGCTATTGCATAAGTTTAATTCTTTGAATTTTTTGTATGCGTTTGAATGTCTCACAGTTGGACACATCCCATACAGTATGATCAGTTCTCAAATGCATTCCATACCTTTCATTTGACGTAACACAGTTTGAGCAAATTTTCTTGTCCTTATATTCTTTTCGAAAATGTCCATATTTATTACAATTGTAACATAGTATAATTCCGTAGTCGTTAAAAATCCAACATCTGTTCCAACCCAGATTAATTTTTTGCCTATTAATTAGCGTGCTAGAGTCAGTTTCAAACACGATATTGAATTTCCTGTTAACAACATTTGTTCTTCTCAATATTATCAATTTAAAATCAATATTATTTATAAGCAATTCATTTTGCTTTATTACTCGATCGATAATATCTTGATCGATGACAGCATGTTCGCGCTCATTTATTCCCATAACCTTAATTCTGTGTTAGAAAATTTTTTGGCCTGCCAACTTCATATCCGCTACCAAGTTTACTTTGAATTTCTGACTGAACACTCGATATTTCCATTTCATTGCCACAACTGAGTATGAGACTTCCATCTTCTGTGTAACGCGCCATGGTAACCCCAACTTCAAGTTCCCCAGGATATTCTTTTCCTTGCAAGTCTTTCCTAATCTTGCCTACATCCTTTTGTTGTCCCTTTTGTCTAATCAATAGAACTTTGTTGTTGTGTGATTGGTTTCAAACAACTGAAGCGTATGACGCATTCGGCTTGACCGAAATATTATTATTTAACTGAGCCTCTCTTAACTTAGCAATCTCCATCTTGAGACACTGATTCTCTGCCAACAACTGATCAACTT
This sequence comes from Pissodes strobi, assembly GCA_016904865.1. Lineage (NCBI taxonomy): Eukaryota > Metazoa > Arthropoda > Insecta > Coleoptera > Curculionidae > Pissodes > Pissodes strobi. Next base: position 63,748 of record MU186310.1, on the reverse strand, counting down.
TCTGGTTTAACTCATTGGTGTTTTTCAACAATTTCCGCAAAGTCTCGTTTATCCCTTCAAGCATAATTTGATCAACATAATCATCCACTCTGCTCCCCTTTCTCGACCTTCCGGACAGATTTTCAGGCTTACTATCACTGCATTGTCTGCACTTCCATGTTAACTTTTTCATGTGAAAACCCAAAACATTGATATTTTCACATTTACCGTGGTAGAAATTCTCGCACAACGTGCACTGTATAACCGTATTTAAATCCTCAAAAACATATTTACACTTAAAACAAATATTTCTAGTTCCACGAGGGTCGTCTCCTGCAGTGTTATCCTCCATACCTGCATACTCGTTTACCATACTGAGCCTTCCAAAGTGTTGTGTTTTGTTTATCTTCTATTCTTAAAGAGTTTGATAGCAATTTCTCACTAAACTAGGTGATAAAAACTTTCGCACTATTCAGACCTATTTAATACGACAAAAATCACATCATTGTTAAAATCGCGACCTCACGACTAGTTTTAAGCACAGAAATCAGTGATTCAGTGATTTTGGTAATACCTTTAGTATATATTACCAACAAGAACAAAAAGTACTGCAAACAGGTAAACAGGACTAGTACAGATAAGAAATAATATTTTTGAGAATTATCCACGATACAAAAATCTAATGACTATAATATAAAACTTGTATACTATTTGTGACAAATTAACTGTTTTTGGCCACTATACAAGCGGTTTTCTTGAAACTAATATCGCAAAACTATGACGATTATAATACAATTACTTAAATATTCGTTATATTTATTTGCTTTAAAGGTTATCTTCCATTTGTATACCGATTATTAAATAATCATATAATTTAAGTTTTTGTGATATATTCGTAAGCATATTTTATCCTGCTTTCATATTAGGGCCTGTATACTGTTAATACAGCAATTGCGTAACCATTATTCAACCTGGATGTACACCATAGTAGTTAATTGTATATCCACTATATGAAGGGTAGAATAGCTAATATTCAAATATTGATTAACCAATATTCAACTTGCATGTGCACCGTATATATTTTGTTGTATAGTTACATATTATTACTTCAGTAGGGGTCCTGAATTCTATTCTCATCTTGATGTAATCGAGGCCAGTATACGCTAAAATTGAACATGTCAATTGAAATTTGTTTTAGGTGCATGATCACAAATTAGGAGTACACCTGTGATCTATTAACATGAATTATTGAATTGACTACAGAATGGTTGCTACTTAAATAGAATATAGCTTACCTTATTGGTTTGTCAAACTTTTGATTCACTCGAGGCACACATCGTGGGTTAATTTAAATGTTATAGCATAGGAAGTAATCCATATCTCTTACACGCATATATCATCGTTTGTATGGTAAAATAATTAGTACTTCGTAAGATACCGGACCTAAAAACAACCTGCATGTTCTTTGGTGGATTCTCTCCTATCTTTAATTTCTTACACGGGATTGGTATTTAATTCCCTTATTCAATTAAGTGGTAAATAATCGGCAAATTGTTTGCGTCAGCCGTCACTCTGCTTTGTCTTCTTGCTGTTTGACGTGGATTCAGCCGCACCGACAGCCATTAAAATAGCAAATGGTGAGCCATACGCCAGAAAGATTACGGACCACAATCGGTAATTTTATTGGTATATAACAGTCGTATGACAGTAAATAGTCCGCAGTTAGCACCATTATGCTATGAAATATTTGATTTGCCATTATACATTTATTGTATATTTGCTTTATATACAACTCGTATAACGAAAGTAGTATTATTGTTCATTTGCAGTCGATTTATGTTGTATAGCCGCTATACTTTTTAGCGTAATATAACGATTTTTATTGGCATAATTTTAACGTGATTCTAAACTACAGCAAAATTTTAATATTCGATATGTAACGTTATATAATAATATCAACGCCGGCGCCGTCCAAAGCAAAAATTGATTTGAGCCATTTTCCTCAGTGTATATTTTTCTGGCCACATAACAATAATGTACTTGTATTTGAGTGGTATAAAAGGTTCATATAAACTCGTGTTCAAAATGTAATTTTTTTAGTGGTTTTTTGAATATACCTTCTATATTTTTTGCGATATTTAATTCAAATTTTGTACACAGCGTACTCCACGTAATTAATCTCTGTGATGCACAAATTTTGTTTACATGTCAACATATTTTCTCAAAGGCCTTTTGAATAATTCAAAATGTCAAAAAATATAAAAAGCTGTAAAATAAGGATTGAGAAAATAGTTTTTAAAGCAAAAATGGCCAGTGGCGTTTTAATAAAAATAGGAACCTAAAAAAATAGCAACAATATGGATGGATTATATAACCAGACTTTATCGTTTATCTGAAATCCTATAGAATTAGCTTTGAGATCATATCGTGACTTCATTCGGTCACTGGCTTTCTACGTGATTTCTCTGACTAATTCATGGCTCTATAGTAACTTTTCCTTAAGGGGGTCCGCGTAGTCTTGAATTTCCATATTCTGGCATTACGAATAATAGGTCACAGGGTAAACGGAGTTGTCTTCCAAATAAAACCATGGCTGGTGTTAGTCCTGTCGGTCGTGTCATGAACTGCTAATCTATAGGTCTAAAACGCATCGAAATAGATTTAAAATATTGAAGTAAGTTAAAACTAACTTAAATTAACCGAATTTTGGTGACTAACCAAAAACCCTAAAATTGGTGGTGTAACGGAACTGGTCCAAATGATTAAAATAAATTAAAATTAACTGAAATTTAACGAAAGTTGATTGAACGACTAACCAAAAAAAAACCGAAGGCATCAAAAGGGGCTAAAACAAGTTGAAACTAACAATTAAACGAATTTTGGCGACTAACTAAAGTTAACCAAAAACATCAAAATTGGATATGACGTGTCGGATCCGGTTCAAATGACTAAAATAAATTAAAACTAACTAAACTTAACCAAAAGATGTTGAACCAAAATTAATCAAGAGTAACCAAAATGGGCTAAGAAGTATCGGAACAGATTAAGAATAAAATAAGTAACTAACCCAAATTAACCGAATTTTTGCGACGACCTACATTATTAACCAAAAACGTTTAAATTGTTTTAACGTATCGGAACCGGTTCAAATGGCTCAAATAAATTGGAACTTACTGAAAGTAAACGAAAATTGATTGAATAACCAACCAAAGCTAACCAAAAGTAACTAAAAGCACCAAAACGGGCTAAAACGTATCGAAAAAATTAAAAATATTGAAGTAAGTTGAAACTAATTCAAATTAACCTTATTTTGGTGACTAACCAAAAACACTAAAATTGGTTATAACGTTTTGGAACCGGTTCAAATAACTAAAATAAATTAAAACTAACTGAAATTAGCCGAACGTGAACGACTAACCAAAAGTAACCAAAAGCACCAAAATGGGCTAAAACATATCAGACCAGTTTAAAAATATTTAGCTTATAAGGTGAAACGAACTTGAATTAACCGAATTTTGCCGACTAACTAAAATTAACCATAACGTATCGGAACCGGTTCAAATTACTAAAATAATTTAAAACTAACTAAAGCTAACCGAAAGCTAATTGAATGAGTAACCAAAACTAATCACAAGTAACCAAAAGCACCAAAACGGGCTAAACCGTATCGGAATAGATTGCAAAAATTAAAGTAAGTTGAAACTAACCAAAACGAACCGAATTTTTGCAGCTAACCAAAACTAACCAAAAGGATTAAATTTGATTATAACGTATCGGAGTCAGTTCAAATGACTAAAAAAAAATTGAGCGAGTCTGGTAGCAGTCGAGACACTGATGTGTAAACATATCCTATAACGACATCGGTTGTAAGAAAACGACAGCAGCACGTTGTGTTCCCGAGCGGTCACCCATCCAAGTACTAACCCCACCCGACGTTGCTTAACTTCGTGATCGGACGAGAACTGGCATTTTTAACATGCTATGGCCATTGCTTGTACGTTTTAGCTTGGTCATAGAATAAAAATATAACCAAGTTTAAAATAATAAAAAATCAACGCGAACGAAGCCTCGGGTAAAAGCTAAAAGTGTCCTATGTTCTTTACTATACTCTTGAAAATATCTGTACAAAATTTCATGATGATGGGAACAGTTTATGCGTGAAAGCATAAGAAACAAACAAACAAACACATTCGCACCTGTAATATTAGTTAGGATTATTTTATAATACTTACTGGCAGCTTCGGAGTGGATTAATTCACTGCACAAATTCGACACGATAATCTAATGCCATCAGGAATAACATCAATATATGGACATAGCTTATTTACCTAGTAATCGTGGGCAGACATCCTTAGATTTGGGAGTCAATAATCAAATTTTGTAAATTTTAGAAGAGGGCTATGACTCAATATTGTTTTAAACGTCTGGGCATCTGAATAATACGTTTGACAGTTCGTTTAATTTAAAATAATAATATGCTCTTTTATCATCTAAAATCCGTTTAAAAACGATTTTAAATGACAAAATTGTATAAAAACCTGAAAATTCGGACTTTTTTAGGACGATAGCAGTGGCTTCTGACGAATTTGTCGTGGATTTTGAAGCTAAAATTCATTTTAAATTCAACCGTCCATTAAAAATAAGCTGTGCTATGGATCCAAATACACTGCGAATATAATAATTAATAAATAATAATTTTGACTGTTCGCTTAATTTAAAATATGCTTTTTTATAAACTAAAATCCATTTGAAATGATTTTAAATGGCAAATTGTATATAATACCGCCCTAGCGGCTAGAATACGTTTACACATTTTCGTCCCATTTGCCGAGATTTACCCTCATACTGCCGCGTAAGATGTTTACACATCAATAAGTTGGAACTAACGGAAAGTTGTTTGAACGACTAACCAAAAGTGACTTGAAATAGTCAAAACGGGCTAAACAGAATCAGAACAGGTTAAAAATATTACAGTAACGTTATGGCTAATTATATATTAATAGATTTTCCTAATTTTTTCGGTTTTCATATCTGCACATTTTTTATGTGGTATGAAGGTAAATCTCGGCAAATGGGACGGAAATGTGTAAAGCGATTGTAACATTATAAGCCGTCGCATTGAGGAGCAAGCTAATCCAGGACGTCCGTGAAGGATTTTTATACAATTTTGCCAATTAAAATCGGTTTTAAACGGAGTTTGGACGATATAAAAGCATATTTTAAATTAAACGAACCGTCAAAAGTATTATTCAGATGCCCAGCCTTTTAAATCAATATTCAGTCTTGGCCCTCTTCTATAATTTTCCTTCTATACTTAAGTTTGTTTTTTTAATGGACGGTTGAATTTAAAATGAATTTTCGCTTCAAAATCCACGACAAATTCGTCCTAAGCCACGGTTATCGTCCTAAGAAAAGTCCGAATTTTCGGATTTTTATACAATTGTGTCATTTAAAATCGTTTTTAAACGGATTTTAGATGATAAAAAGCATATTATTATTTTAAATTAAACGAACTGTCAAAAGTTTTATTCAGATGTCCAGACAGTTAAAATAATATTGAGTCATAGCTCTCTTCTAAAATTTGCAAAATTTGATTATTGACTTTCCCAAATCAAAGGATGTCTGCCCAAGATGAGTAGCTGGTAAAAAAAAGCTTTGTAGATTTTCGTGTCGAAAGTATGCAGTGAATTAATCCACAGTAGAGTGCTCTAGACGGCCTCAATTCTCCCCCTTCAATTTTTTGCCCCTCACCCCATCCGGTGACTGAAATAGATCCCGCTCACTTGATCTTAAGTGTATTCGACCTTGAATGATATTGACCTAATTTCACCTTGAATGTCCTTGACATTTGACCTTGAATGTCTTTGAGTTTTTGTTGAAGGTCGCGCATATGACCTTAAGATTGCTCCAAGCGTGTATGACCTTGAACGTCCTTGGGACTGTTTTGTGGTGTATTTTACCTAGAATGACATTGAGATAATTTGAACTTGAACGCCCTTGAGTTTTTTGATGTGTAAACATCAAAAACGGTATGAGGCGGTATGAGGGTAAGTCTCGGCAAATGGGACGGAAATGCGTAAACCGATTCTAGCCGCTAGGACAGTACTATATACAATTTTGCAATTTAAAATTGTTTTAAACGGATTTTAGCCGATAAAAAAGCATATTTAAAATTAAACGAACCGTCAAAAGTATTATTTTTATTATATTATATTCGCAATGTATTTGGATCCATATCACAGCTTATTTTTAATAGACGGTTGAATTTAAATTGATTTTCGCTTAAAAATCCACGACAATTTCGTCCGAAGCCAAAGCTATCGTCCTAAAAAAGTCCGAATTTTCGGATTTTTATACAATTTTGCCATTTAAAATCGTTTTTAAAAGGATTTTAGACGATAAAAAAGCATATTAGTATTTTAAATTATACGAACGGTCAAAAGTATTATTCAGATGCCCAGACGTTTAAAACAGTAAAATTTGAAAAAGCTGGTTATTGACTGTCCCAAATCAAAGGTTGTCGGCCCAAGATTATAAGGTAAATATGCTGTGTCCATATGTTGATGTTATTCCTGGTGGCATTAGATTTTCGTGTCGAATTTGTGCAGTGAATTAATCCGCTCCGAAGCTGCGAGTGCGTATTATTAAAGAATCCTAACTAATATTATAAATGCGAATGTTTTGGTTTTTATTCTATGAACAAGCTAAAATGTACAGGCAACGGCCATAGCACGTTGAAAATGCCAGTTCTCGTCCGATCACTGAAGTTAAGCAACGTCGGGCGTGATTAGTACTTGGATGGGTTACCGCTTGGGAACATAACTTGCTGCTGTCATTTTTTTTACAACCGATGTCGTTATAGTATATGTTTACACATCAGTCTCGAGTACTAGCAAACTCGCTTAATTCTTTTTATTTATTTTTGTTTAAATTATGATAATGTTTAATATTAACGCTGAAAATGCATTTCTTTAATTATATACCTATATTATAAACACTCGTGTGTTTGTATTTTTACTTTTTTAAACTGTGCTTTTGGAAACTATGAACTTCAACGCAAATCACATTTTTGCGTTTTTATTCATCATTTTCAATGTCTCCCCGGTTGCATCTTTGCGAAGGACTGTGAATTTTTGTATTGTTAATTCAAAATATTAATTTGTAAAATGGAAAGAGCGAAGCTTCGACAAGCCTTGGCCCCCCTGCGAAAAAAGTGAAAATGCATTTAACTGTGGGCGAACATGCATTGGTAAAAACCGTGTATGTTTGTTTGTTAAACGAAGCTATTGATAACGTTACAGCTGATAATTGGCGGAAGTGTATCGAACATGTCATAAAACAGTCTTATTATCAATGTTGGTTCCGAAAGTAGTGATAGTAATGATTCTGAATCAAATTCTGATCAAACCTCCGATAACGAGTAGGAAACTTAAAATTGTATTGATTTTTTATGTAAACTTTCGATGCAACTTTCAATATGGTATTTTATGATAAGAAAAACCCCTTATCATATGACTATTTTTTTCCTAGCCTTAATGAATACATAGTATTATTTGTTTGTAGTACAATTTTGTTACTTATTACTAGACTTAGGAATAATTTTAAATATACATTTTTTTGCTTATTTTAGACTAAAATCATGCATATTTATGTGCATAAACTTTATTTTGTTTAAGTGGATATTTGCCTAAGTCTACTTATTACTATTCTATTATACAGGGTGTCCACTAATTAATGGTACATGGAAAAACCATAAACTCCTTACGAAAAAATATTAAGATTTAGTCATACTTACCCATATCCGAAAGTTGATATTAACTGAGATACGGGGTGTCAAAGATAAAATTTAATTTTTGTTTTCCTCTAATAACTTTGAGAAAAACTAACGTTTTTTCACAAAATTTTGCAATAGGGGTTTTTTTAGGACGAGAAACTGATTTTTTTGTCAAATTTTAATGTACAATGTAGAGGGCGCTGTCTGCGGCATTTTTCGCATATTTATTAGGTCATAACTTTTTTGTGCCTCAGTGTATTTAAATTTTTAATGAAAATAATAAATTTTCCATATTTATTACGTAAAAAAGGTATTCTAAATTCAGGTCGCCAAGAGTTACCGTTTCGGAGATATTTGCATTTAAACTTTTTAGTGCGCTAGCTCAGGCAAGCAAATAATATTTTCTTACTTTTTACCAATTATCTTCTACATGATAAATAATGTTCTGGTAATGGTAATTGGGAATATTACATACAAAAATTGTATTGTTCTTGAATTTACTTTATTGAAAAAAACACTGACAATAGAAAATTTCGTGTTTAAAGAATACAACAGCGACGAAAACAAACTTAACTAAGTGAGTAGTAACTTGTAATATTTTATTTAAAAAAAAGAGATCTTTTTTCAAAAACTGTTCAAAATGTGTTCCATTCACTTCAATACACTTAAGAGTCGTTTTACTGATAGACCTACTAATTTTAAAAAATAACTGTTCGTTACGTAGGTGTTGTGCAGCATCTACAATTCTCTGCCATAGTTCCTCTCTGGTATTTACTATTTCTGTGTACACCAACGACTTTATGTAACCCCATACACATAAATCCAACGGGTTAAAATCTGGACTTCGCGGCGGCCATGGCCTCTGACTCCCACGACCTATCCAACGATCAGGAAAATGGGTATTTAGGTAGTCTCTGACATGTCTAGAATAGTGTGCTGGCGCCCCATCCTGCATGAACCACATATTCTGCCTTCGGCCCAAAAGAAGGTCATCAAAAAAATTTGGTAATTGTGTTTCTAAAAAATCAAGGTAGAGTTCGCCGTTTAAATTGGGTGGTAGTTCGAAAGGGCCCAATAAATTGTTATCAATTACATCACACCAAACGTTAAATTTAAATTCATGTTGAAAATGACGTTCGTGTATTAAATGTGGATTTTCTAATTCCCATGCATGTTTGTTTCTAAAATTAAAGATGCCTCTACGTGTAAACGTTGCCTCATCAGTAAATAATATGTGATTTAAAAACATTGGGTTGGCATTTATTTGTGCACGGCAGAAACGGGCAAATTCTAGCCTGGCTGCAAAATCTACTTCTAATAAATTTTACACAGGGGTGAAGTGGTACGGATAAAGGCCCTCTTCATGAAAAATTTTGCAAACAGATGACTTGCCTACTCCCGTTGCCGCAGCAACGTGTCTTGTGCTTACTTCGGGATTTTCAGCTACGCGGACCAGAATTTCTTCTTCTTGTTCCGGGGTTAAAGTCTTCGGGCGCCCTATAGAATCTCGTTTAGGACGAAAGGTACCTGTTTCTCCTAATCGGTCGTAAATATTTTTGAAGATCTTAAAATCAGGTTGTCTTCGATTTTGATGGAGTTCCGAATATCGTCTCTGGGCTTTTCGTCCATTAAAATTTTCCTGCGCGTATACACACAACATATCCCGCATTTCTGCGTTTGAAAACAAATTGTGTCTCGGCATTGTTACCTAACTTTACTTAAATAAACTCAAAAATTAAACACTTTCTGACAAAGCTGTCTTACAATAATCAAAAACGCAAATAATAACATGGCGGTTTCATAGCAACTGCATATGTTTTCTCATAGCTTACTTAAAAAAAAATATTTTGCAAACTATGATAATTATTGGGCAGGGTGCACTAAAAAGTTTAAATGCAAATATCTCCGAAACGGTAACTCTTGGCGACCTGAATTTAGTATACCATTTTTACGTAATAAATATGGAAAAAGCATTATTTTCATTAAAAATTTAAATACACTGAGGCACAAAAAAGTTATGACCTAATAAATGTACGAAAAATGCCGCAGACAGCGCCCCCTACATTGTACATTAAAATTTGACAAAAAAATCAATTTCTCGTCCTAAAAAAACCCATATTGCAAAATTTTGTGAAAAAACGTTAGTTTTTCTCAAAGTTATTAGAGAAAAACAAAAATGAAATTTTATCTTTAACACCCCGTATCTCAGTTAATATCAACTTTCGAATATAGGTAAGTATGACTAAATCCTAATATTTTTACCTAAGGAGTTTGTGGTTTTTCCATGTACCATTAATTAGCGGACACCCTGTATAGTTATTATAACATATTAATTTATAAAGCATTTGTATCCGCCATTGGAATTTCCTTCTCTCTTCCCTTACCCCTCGAGGCGCGCCTTAAAACTAAAAATGAGTCACTGACTATTATTTCCGGCTTGAACTATAGAGCAAAACCTTTTCCTTTTACGTTTTCCCTCTTGCGGCTATCTTTTACTTTAAAGTAAATGCTTCATTTTTAGCCGATGAAAGAAATGGTTCTGCTTGTATTCATAATATTTCAAGTAAAACCTTATACTTATAGAAATTGAGCATATCCTTCATATAAGAGTAATTGGGTATACATAAACGTTATCTTTTGCTTTAAATGAAAAGGATATCCGTCAACAATTATTGAGCCGTTTTTTTAAGAAAGGATATGCTTATGCTTGCAAAGTTATAACATTAACCCTTTTCACCTTTTATTTCGATTTTAATTGAAATTATTTGTATAAGTAAAAGTAAGAGTTAAACGTTCCTTGAGTTACCCTGTCGCTGCTCAGATGTCTTATTGCGGTGGCACTAGGGGTGTGAGTTCGAATTCTGAAAATTCAATTAAATGTGGGCGCCAGATCTAGAGTAGACCGAAAGATAAGAAAAAATAAGATAAATTGTCAGATTACATTATCCATAATAAGACACTAATGTAAGGAAAGTAAACGCAAGAAATAAAAGATATGCTTTCCCTCAAAAATTTTAATAATAATCTTTGACTCTACTGAGTATCTTTTCAAAATTACATCTTAATTCCAACCACCAATTACGCTTGGTATAGGTAAGATAGAATAAGCAATACTTAACAATACTGATCGTAGATTACAATATAATGAGATCGTAGTATATGAAATTTTCTTTACGACCCTAATTAAAATTAATGATTCTGATAAGCGAATAGCCCATAAGTTACGATCAGCTCATTAATAAGTCAAATTATTTCAATACATAATCCCATAGTAATCTCGAGTAATTATAATCAAAATGGTTTACCAATTAACAATCTGTATACCTAGGTAAGATAAACTAAGCAGTACTTAAGAAGAACTTCAATCACATATTTTATTTAGAAAATATGTCTAATTGGGAGATAATTTAAGAGAAATTTAATTTATATTAAATTTAGGGCTTACCCTTGAAAAATTTAAATATAGCCGAATAATATCACTACTTGTTCTGTAGTAACTAGAATAAAGATAAGTAAGAAACAATAGTTTACAAAAATTTACAAATGGAAATTTCCGAGATTAATATTGAGTATGTACATGAGTATTCAATCTCTATAATACATAGTAGGTACTCACTAAAGATAATTATTTTGATTGATCAGATCAAAATCCAAGTACGAGGCTTAAAGTTGAAAATAGATAATCTCGTTTTGAGACACAGTAGATTAATTTACAATGAGATAAATGTACAAAATTTGATTGATAAGATCAAAATTCAAGATACGAAGTCTAAAGTTAAAGATATATAATCTCGTGTTGAGATTACGGTAAGATAACTGTACAATAAGGTAAATATACAAGATAAAGCAAAGGTAAGATAAAGGTAAGATAGATACGGTAAAGATACTTAAAATTAAATTTTGAAATGTTGGTTTTTCAGTTTTAAAAAGATGATATGATGAGGAATTGTGCAAACATTTCTAAAAGGTAAAAAGGATCACTTATCTTATTCCAGACGAGAATGCTCAGGGCTCCAAAACGCTTCTTCAGCAAAGTGGTTTCATAACCACGGAGTCATCCCGACCATGTAATTTCCACTTTCCAACCAACAATTACATTGCTACCCACCAGGCTACGATTGGAATGGAACGCGTCCGTGAATCTCCTGATCCTCTCCTATAGTCTCCTCATTTGCCCATATGATTTGAAATTTAGTACTCTCACTCGAACCAGTTCAAATTTAGGATCCCATCAGAGTTGAAGTTACAATTAGAGTAAAGTTACGTAGGTAGAGTTAAGATTAAATTTCAAGGTAGAATTAAGAGCCTGAAATAAAAAACTAACATAAGACGTCTCAAAATGGCGTCCTCGTGCTGCTAAAAAAACTCGCCATCACTCAATTAATTACCTGATGTTCGGCTCTCCCTCAGTGTCGGCTAATCCATACTAAAATGCCATTGGAGTCAAAAATTATTATATCCAGCCTAGCTGCTATCAATTTCCAGGGAAATTAACACATTCTTGACGCCGTTGTCACCGCCTTTACACCCTTAGGGCCTGAAGGTCTATACGAAAAGGGACTTCTGCTTCAGCAACAATCGGTTTTATTCACCAAAACTCATAAAAACTAACTTCCGCAGGATGACACGAGACCAACTTACAAAACCCGAGTCGATACGAGGTCAATTCAAATACCACCAACTAAGTAATCACGAATTCACTTCCTAATTAGAAAATTCCGCGAAAAACTCAATCAAACCTCATTCACAAAACATTCTGAATTATGTAACTGTCAAAACAAAGCACGTCGTCATGTCACAAACTAAAGAAAGGCTGTAAAATTAACAGATGCATTGTTGGTTGCCTATCTACATCGCCAACTTTTCATATTAAATTGAAGATTCCGGCAATCATATTTGGGATTACAAAAACTGTATGCCTGCAATCCAGTGGCATAGACAAATCAATTACATTAAAATAATTCCAATGGTGTGCTAGATTATATTGAAGTTTGCGAATGTACGAAAATAAATGAATTGT